>QVNZ01024743.1:0-26320 GCA_014825645.1 Pseudomyrmex dendroicus | reverse complement strand
TCTCTCTCTCTCTCTCTCTACGCAAAACCTTAACATTCAATAAATTTGCGGATAATAAGCGATATTGCGTCCGCAGTCAGCTTGACCGCTATTAGCGTTTATTTCGCGAATTAGACCTGATGGCTTTACCGCGCTAGGACTCGTGTGTCTAATTCTAGGGAATAAAAGATTTCGTGCTAAGAGCCGCAAATTATATATCGCATTGTCACGAAAAAGCGACATTACGAATTATCGAACTGCGTTTTTGTTGTTTTTTTTGGAGGTCGTGAGATAATATTACCTAAAGAACTAAAACCTCCTCTTTTTCTTATCTCAGAACTCACAGAAAAGTTCTTTTACGCATTTTTCGTGTTTCAATGAAAGTATCTTATCGTGTTTCGTTCACGTAATTCGATGTATCCATATACGTCGGACGACTCGTCGAAGTAAATGACGCGCACGCGCGCGTCAGAAACTTTTCTATCACGCGAGATATCGATAATACTCAGGGTCTATTCAGTGTATACGCTCCAAGTTGTCGTCGCCTTTAAGAACTTCGTCGTGCCTGTTGATTTCAAAAAACACGACGTCGCCTTACGTGTTTGCAACACACGACGGCTCTCGGATCCTCGAATATTCGCGTCGGAGAAATCGTCGAGTGGGCGAACATTTATTTTCCGGCTGCAACAACGAAGAGAGCGCCAAAAGAGAGAGAAAGAGAGAGAGAGAGAGAGAGAGAGAGAGAGAGAGAGAGAGAACGTTACCTTTTCGAAACACCCCCCTATGTAAATTACTGCCGATACACGAGCGCTTCTTTTTTGTTTTATATTCTCCATCATCCCTCCTTCCCTCACGTTGTTATCGGAAACCATTGAATTCATGATCGTTTCGCGGACGAGAGCGGAAGGGGAGACAAGCTCGCTCTCGAATGAATAAAAGAGGCAATCGCGCGTCGGGGCGCGATGTAAATTCATTACATGTGTATGTTCGTCCGAGTGCGTTTGTTTGTAGAATCTAATCAAATATTGTCGCGAACGCTCATTCGCGCCATTTTTATCAAAGTACCATCGTTGATGAGAGAGAGAGAGAAAGAGAGAGAGAGAGAGAGATAGCCGGTCGTAAAAAACAGCGACAACGCAATCGGCCGGCGTTTCCTACATGCTTCTTTCGTTAATCAATATTCGTTTGCTTGTACATAATCAATTGCCCGAATTAACAGATTTTTGTGAACGTGCGTTGTGTGTACATCATATGCTGTTTTTATTTGATTAAGCAATATAGATGTGATAGAATTATGCAGAACAAATTACAAAAGTAATTTTCTTTCATCTAGTACTAGCTGCCTGAAAAACACATTAAAAGTTGTAGTTGCACCGTAGGTATTGAAAATATTAGCAACATATGTTTTTACATATGTTTTTACATATGTTAATTTGACTAGATATACATATGTTATTTTACTAGATTTCTTTAATTTCCATTAAAACTCTAATCAATTCCACAATGTCCACGGCGTAATCGGACAATCTCAAAACAGCGGAATTACAGTACTGCAGAAATCGCTTCCGATTATGACGTCATTTACTTATCGAGGTCAGGTCGAGGCGGTCGTGTGCCGGTCACGTTACGCGGATCTAACCCGCCCGGCACAAGGGTTAATATGTTAACCGTGTCGCATGCTCGGGAACGACAAACTACACGAGCTCGGGGTTCAACGAGAAATTACCGCAATTCCGTCAAAGACGGAATCCTGAGAGCCAGTTGTAGGCTCGGTGTATAATTCTCTTCCGTTGGTAGAAAATAGAACGCGCGCCGGTTCCGCTATGACGACGCTACACGCTGGATGTCGAGAGATAGAGGAAGAGAGAGAGAGAGAGAGCTTTATCTTTCCTCTTTACCCGCCCCCTTTTCGCCCGGGTAATACGTATCGGACTACATTTCACGGTTGATCGAGGCTCTCGTGCCTCCGAGAGCAGCCCGCCGTAGACTATTTCCCAAAGGATTTCCAGAGCGATATAATGGGCTTGCCAAGGTATAACGTAACCACCTAACTCTGTCGTATTACTCGGAGTCTCCCAACCGAGCGCCATTTCCGTACGAGGTTCGTCCAACCGTATAGCCTCGGCAGCCGCGGGACCTCACGGGGTGAATTCGTCAACCAACGCTCGAACCATCGTCTCGGACATTGAGAAACCGAGTTCTCGGCCGAGTTCGATTTGGAAATTGAGCTTCCTCGCCACGTACTCGCACCGGCGATCGTGCTCGCGGCGATTCTTCGCGATACATCCCTTCACTCTCGCCAGGTGGAATTCTTCCCTGTTACACACACTTCACTCCTACCTATCCGTACCTATACTCGCTTCTATCTCGCAGACATCTGTGAAAAGACTACTTCAGATGGGGCAAAATTGAAAAGTGGAGCTACGAATCTCGTTTAGATCGTTTCGAGCGATTCGACGAGGTCGACGGCCCGTTTCGCGCGTGCTTCCTGTACGCGCGATTTATCGACTCGCGTCTTGTGTTCCCGGGCATTTGGCCCGGGAATTCATTCGGGCCTCTCGTTTTTGCGAGAGATCCGCGCAAAAGAGAATCGCGAGCGCGAACGAAAATAACGTAAAATATCGTACGTATAGTATATTTTACTCGCTGCGCGAGAAGCAGTTATTAATTATCGCGCTTGGCAGTCATCTTCTCTTCTTGTCTCTTCCTTTTCTCCGCTCTTTTTATTTTGAGGCGTGCTTCTCCGACGTGTACATTTAGCGGAGACTACCAGGATGTCACGGGACGGGCATTGTGAGAGCATACGCGAGGTCGCGTATCGAGAGTCTTTTGTTGGTGCTACATAAAGAGGGTAGAAAAGGAATGAGGAAGGCTATTGTCTCGGTAAAGTCTCGCGCCACCAGGGAAACGGGAAATACTTCGTGCGCCCGTATTTCAGACAATTTTTTTAATACCACGAGTGACTTGCGTGCGCCGAGCGCTATTAACCTTTTCGCTCGAGATTATTTCTTGACATTCTTTTTTGAGATTGTAACGTTAAGTCATCAGACATCGAGAGAATATTTTCCCAAATTTTTTTATTCCAGAGTTAAACGTGACCGTTGTTAAGATTACGCTCGCTAGAATCCCGGAATTGTCTTTTCGGAACGATTCATTCGACCGACGTCGGTGACGTTTCAGAAGCAGTTATTACACACAGCGCGGATACACGATACTAATGCAAGGGTCTGTTAGCGTTGAACTTCCCTCGCGCTCATATAGTTCGTCGTTCAGGGTGGGACATCCAGTCTACCTGAATGTTCTGTGGCAGTCGTTATAGTTTAATGCGTCGGGCGTCACCGTAATGCGAATTCATTGCCAACGAAAGCAGCGTCAGGCGGCGGGCAGCCGTTCGTGTAAACATCGTTGTACAGCCAGCCAACGAGAAATCCCGCAACCGCATGTATATGTTCAGCACCGTCTTCTCGTCGACCCGTTTGCCTTCCCCCCAAACCCGCTTACAGTCCATTCGCTCTAAGGACATACGCCCTTATTCCGCCTCGGCTGCCTTTAATGAAAGCCATAAAGCGCGCCAACCGGATCGAGCTTGCGGCGCGCGACGCTGAGTGAACCGGCGTCGAAGCGATGCGAAAAGCCTCGTTGTGCATTAGGTCGATGTGCAGGGTCGATGGCGGTCGCGAATTGAAAAGGCGAGTCCGGCGGCATTAGGCGGGTTGAATACCGTGCGACGCGAACCACGCTACAATCGTTGAGGTGTGACGCTTGCACGAGATTGCTTAATCTCTAACATGTCGGGGTCCATTGGTCTACCATCGATCTCACTGGCGTGTATACATTTGAATTTCCTGTTAGCGAACTAAAGTGTCATCAGGAGTTTTACATATCTTGTGTACATGTCTGTTATTAAATATATGTACGTATAATCGTATTTCTCAACATTTATGTATAAGACACCACTTTCGCTTGTTGAGAAACAATATCCACAGATAAAGATGTTTCTTGAATTTCGTCGGCAGTATAGCCGACTGTCTAACGGGATGTTCACGTCAGTGTGTATATTAACAACGGTATCCATCTTCTCTGTCGCGGAGAATAATATATATCTCTCTCTTGACAGAATAATATCTATATCCGTATAGAGCGGATAGTCAATTTCACGAGATGCCAGATTAAACTCAGATTTATCAGAACGAAGCTTCTCCGGCGAATTATCATTACGACGGTGAATGACGTTTCGGCGATTCAAACGCGAGATCCTTTTCATCCAGAAGGAATTTGTTTCTAGCGAGAAATCTGTTTTCTTTTGCGACAACAAGAGTGCAATCATGTCTTTTTAAAAAAAAAAAAAAAAAAAATACAAACGTACTCGCTTTCGTGAAATTGTACGTTTGAAAATTTTTTAAATTTTATGTCAAGAAATTCTCTCTCTCTTTTTTTTGCGTATATCGAGAGAATACTCTCTCGCGATCTCTCTCCGCAACTCTCGTAATACGAAACGCGCACTCCGTTCCATCGCATGCATCGCGTATGGTGTTCTGTGCTAGAAATAGGGCTTCGTGTAACAGCCGATATAGATTTAATAGCCTAAGCTTTATGTGGGTTGCATCACAGTGCCGTGATTGCTGCGTAAGAGCAGATTTGTGTGGTTTATGTATAACTCTCTCATATTATGTGCAACTCTCGCGATCGGAGTTCACGAATGTATTAAATTGGTTAGTGAATGTGCGCATTGTCGGGATTCAACGTTAATATGCTACGTGCAACATATACAACTCATACTTCTGTAAAAGTCCCAGTTCTACAACAATTACAGAATTTATGTATGTGAACCTATGAACACGTTACATATTGATTTGCTATACGAAATATAATTCGCTTTCAAATTTTCTAATCTTCGAAACGGGAATCACAACACGCACAAAACAATTTTCCATCCTTTTCTTACATATATTTTTATTACATTTTACTTTAGTTTCTTTTGTCTTCAATTTTTAAATTTTAACTCGATTTTGACGCGATTCAGGGTGACGAATTTTTTAAACATGTCGAGATGAAAGAGAGAGAGAGAGAAAGAGAAAAGAGGAGTGACTTCGCATTGAAGTTTGTAAAACAGCAGGCGTATCGTTAATTTCGTTTCGCGATGTTCAGTGTCGAATGATATTCCTCTCTTCATACATTTTAATCCAGTGACCTTCCATTATGCACGTGCGCGCTTTAATTCATTCCTTTTGTTCCGTGACCGGATCCATCATCGCTCTCCCTTTGCTGCTGCCTGTCCATATTCGGGTTACGCGGCGGCGGTTGTGCATTGTTGCATGTACTAACCCTTTGACGGTTTTGGTAAGTGAAGTGCACCGGGCGAGCAATTTGCCGGAATGCGCGCGCGCTCTGCGTTATGATGAATGTACCGTCAGATAAATATTTATCCGTATCACGCGAAACACATTTTCGTTCAGCGTTTCTCGATTAGGGATTATCTATGTTATAGTTTCGCAATTCGTTTACACGTATAGCTTCAGTGTTTCGTGCCTGTCCTGTTCTTTCTATTTCTCTGGTGTATTTTCTACATCTGTTTTCTTTGTGATGTGTTTTTTCGTGAAAACGTTTGAGTGTCGAATGCAGTAATTTATTTTCTATTTATTATTCGACGCTGTTTACACTTCGCACGTAGAACCTTGTGTGTAAGTTCGTATAATTTGTTTGTACAAAAGTTTGCGCGCGAGTCGCGTGAATTCAATGTTCGAAATTTGCGCACCCGCGTAACCCTATTTTCGCATACGTGCGCGTAAAAGACAGATTTTCCGCGTGCGGTCGTAAAAGACCGGCAAAACGTGAGAGTATCACTGCTCGCATAATCGCGCACGACCGTTGCTATTACCCGCCGCGGCGCATTTACGAGCGCTCTCGCCTTTCGGCCGGTGACATAATGTATAATGTACCAAGATTTACATCGCACTCGGGCGTGTTTTACGCGTTCGCACGACGAACTCGATTGTCCGGTGACAAATGCCGGCTGCGTATTTTCGTATCGAATGCGCTTGAATTCGCTCCGTATCGTCCGGATTCGTGCTATTTAATTTTTGCTCGGGTGCAATTATTCGCCGGACACCGCCGCGCACCGTCACTCGTCGTAAAACGGAATTCCGCACGGGAAATCATTTCTCCGAACGAATAAAAGAAACGAATTATGCAGAGAAACGTGGAAAAAACTCGCGTGTAGCGCGCGAGAATAAAAATTTATAAAACGCTTCTTCAGAATCGTCATTATCACACATGATAATATATAATTTCACTACAATTTGAGAAAAATATGAGTTTCTTTTTTGTGAACTTGCAAATCGGGTTCTTGTAAATTTATCAAAATTTACCTGTCATATGCCAGAAATCGGTTAATGCAATTTCATAAATAATGACGCGATGTTGACCGGAATAATCTCATAACCCGTGATGTGCGCACTTGAGCGCCACTGCGTAATCACGCTGTAACGCTCTCTTGCACCTGGCCGGGCGCTGATTCTCGCCGGCCGGGCGGATGACAAAATGCAAAATGGACGAAGATTTGCATCCGAACTGGCTCTGCTTTACGCGCTGCCGGGTGCGTCCGTCGGTACGTGGGTCAGTTCCGCGGGGGATTGACGCAAGCGGGGAAACGGAACGGCGAATTCTCTCGTTCGATTATGCGAACGTCCGTATCGTCACGGATGATGTGCGGGCGCGGCATAATTTCACGGCTCGCACGTAATGCCCCAAGTCTGCGCACGAAGGCGAGCACAGAAATCCCGATAGTTTTGTCGGAAGAGAAATAGAATGACACATCGTTGCCCTCTCGAATTTTTTCTTCGACTTCATTCGAGTGATAAAAACGATAAAAGATCCGACTTAAAAGAAAGATAAGTTAAGACGACATCTTGTTAAAACTGTTTTTATACTTTGTACTTATTTGTATACGTTATGTGTTTTAAACATTTCTTTTTTTCGAAATTATGAGAAATTATAATTTTGACAAAAATAAGAAGAAAAATTAATTTTAAAATTTCAGAATCTTGAATTTTAACTGTTGAGCCGACGTTCGTTGAATGTTTGAAGTTCGGAATGTCGATTAAAAGAGAAAATAATGTTTATACATTACTTTTATGCAAACCATCAGTATTATTTCATCCGCGATGTAACACAAGAGACATCTCCTGGGATGACTCCCGACAACTTTGGGACATTACGTGATATCCGTGCGTTGTTTTCTCGAGTTTGTCGCGTCAGCGATCAGCAAGAGAAGTTACAATCGGTTCGAAAGAAGAGAAACATATCCCATTGCGTCTTTCTTCCCGAAAGTCAAACAACAATCGAGCGTGCGGCCGAGAGCCCAAACTTTCTGACGATAAATCGATTCTTGAAATGCGGCAAGCAGTATTCATCCACGATGTTTCTCGTGTTCTCTATTAGACGTTTTGACCTCTTTTCTGCTCGCGGAAAGTTTCCCGTGCTCACGGAAAACAGACAGAATTTGCGAACCGACATTCCCAGAAAGAAAGATGACTTCTCTTTTTTCTATTTCTCTCTCTTTCTCTCTCACTCTCTTTTTTTTCTCACGTGTTTTTCTTTCTCTGTACTTCAACTTCTCGCGCTGTGTGGAGGTTCGTTTCCGACGACTATTTACTTTTAATAATAGCACGAGAAATCGAATACCGATTTTGAATACGCGACGTGCTCTTCTTTTTCTTCGACCAGATAAGAACTTCGTCTATGTGCGAAATTGAATTTCCAATTCAATTCTTTCTATGGCGCGCAATATCGCGCCGACGCATTTTTAATATGAGACGTCTCCGGATATAATGCGCATTAATTTTTTGTAAATAAATTTTTTTTAAGAAAATATCTTATTAAGGAGCAAGTCTTTATCAGAAATCAAGTTGTCTTTGAGAATATAACGTTGATGATTGAACTTCTACATCAATTTTCGAACAATTATTAGACGCATTGGATGGTCAAAACGAATATGGACCTGTCACGTGTACATTGTAGATTTATAGCAAGAAACTCGAATGTATTCACGAAGTTTCGCGAAACTGTTCGCTGTACCGAGCGATCTTTTCGCTATTAATGCGCGACTTTTCGCGCTGCGCCATGTGCAACGGAATAAAAGTAAAAAAAAAAAAAGAAAAACACTGTTCGCGCATTTCCCGGCTCCGGCGACGTCCAAAAAAAGCATTACAGACGAACGCCGCTCTTGTGACATCTCTCCTCGTATCTCTTCTTTCCGAGCGATCGTTTCGCCATCAGCGAGATTTTCTCGAGGACGGCCGGATGCAAATCGTATAGTTCGGCTGGATTTTTCAATATCACTTGAAAAGTTTTGAAAACAGAATTCCCCGCGCTTCAGGATTTTTTGCTCAAAGTGTCTCTCTTTTCGGAAGTTTCGGAAATCCTTTATGTAATCGTATATTATTCTCAAAAAAAGAAACAATGTATATCAATTTATAGTAATATGTATCCTAATAATTGTACATAGTACATTTTTCATGATAATACCGCGATCTGACAAGAGACAACAATTAAAAAGAAATAAAATAAAATAAAGTTGACGTTTACAATAAGTAAATAGCATAACTTTTTAATGAAATAAAGAATTATTTGTATTCTATAAAACAATACATATCGCCAACTCACTATGCCACTAACGTAACGAGTTTTCGCACAATTCTTTATTTATTTATTTATATTTTTCATTATTATCTCTTATTCAGATCGCGGTATTATCACGAAGAATGTGCTTCGTGCACAAATATTTACATTTTTTAATTTTTGTGATGTTCTGATGTTTGCGCGTGTACGTGCACGCGCAAGCGGAATTACAGACAGAAACTCGAGCACGATGCAATCTCTCTATGGATAGCACCGTGCGTTCTCGCGTGTGTGGCGTGTGTAACGCTTTCATTAGACGAGTTATTATCTGCACCGGATATATTGCGAAACACGTTGAATAGCCTTTGTCACGTAGTTTTCATTGTAGAGACTTTCATCGATTTGAAACGTCCTGTCGTGCTCGAGTGGTGAGCACGTACTTTGGGCTGCTTGATGAGCGGAAAGGTGAAAAATGTTGTTGCGTAGAAAGTGATTCAATTACAAATTACTTGTAATTTCAATGGAAATTCCAACCAAAGCGTTTTCGAATATTTCATGCCACCGGCGTGCGTGTGTGTAAGTGTCTCGAAATTTATATAAAATACCGGAATGAATAAACAACGATATTCTCTCTCTTGTTAATGTGAGGTCACTGTGTATGTGTTTTTTTTTATCTCATTTTTGTAAAATACGCGGAGAAATATGTAAACGCGGCGAAACGAAGCTCGCGTAATATTTTAATCTGATCACTGGTCCGCTTTAGCATAGCGATGTGATTATTAAATTTGCATGTATCACACGCACGCAGTTTTTTGCATGAAGTTCCGAAGTCGGAGCACCGATTTTTTTTCACGGATTAAAGAGAATTACGGATACTTGCGCGTGGAGAGCTTAATAAAAAAATCAGTACGATATATTTATGTTTTGCGCGGGATTTGTCACTTGTTTTCTAAAAATTCCGTAGAAATTTCACTATGTACTATTTTGTAAAAAGTATCGGATTATAACACAAATATTTCTGAAAAACGTAGCAAAGCGTAGCAAAGTTCAATGACTACGAAAGTGAGCGAAGTATAAAACGAGAAAGAATAAGTATGTCTTTAGGACCACGATGAAAAACTTTCAAGAGCGCTGGATCGCGCATTAGATTTTAACGCATTAGATTTTAACGCAGATATAACCTTTATATAACTTGGATTCATCCGTCGCAAGTTGGATGAGCGCATTGTGGCCTGTCGATACGAACGATCGAGCTTTGACACGTCATTCGGTGACTTGTTACTCGGACCTACGTCGAACTTAATTTGACAATGGATACGACGGACGGGAGACCGTAGAGTCGACAGACAGGCATGCGACTAATGCGACAAGTTTAATGAATGTGAGACACGTTGAGATGCGCGCGCGCACGCACGAACACACAAACAAGTCGCAGTATATGACATTAATTAAGGCGTTAATGAAGATTCTCAGAAGGTGGAGGAGCAAATCGGTCTCACGAAATACGGGACACGCACTTCCTTCTTTCTCTTCCTGGGCGTCTTATCCTCATCTTTAAACCCTTCGTGTTGTCGTCCGTTTTCGAGTGGACCCAAGAAAGATGGATGATTGTGGAACGAGAAGCGAGTTTGCACGCGATGAGGAACACGTACATGTACATACAAGGTGTTCCTGAATGAGAAGCATCTTGAAATTCAGCGTAGCATGTAATATTTTTCTTACGATACACAAAATATTAAAACTTTGACTCTTAAAAATATATAATATTTTTGAAATAAATGTAGTTTTTAAAAAAACTCTTCTAGTTTTTTGAAAAAGAAAAATCTATTACTGAAGTTTGAAATTTCTTGGAACACCCTGAAGATAAAGATACTTCGACGTTGCGTGCCGCTCTGCTTAGCTCGTTAAATAAATCATATATACAATACACAAATAGAGATCTTCGTTTTAAGACAAGGATATCTTCGGGGAAGCGCCGTGGTATCCTTCACCAGAAGTTGATTACTTCTACGATGAAGATGAAAGACGTCGGAAGGAATCTCGAAATATAAGGATCTGCTTATAATCGGGCGCACAGAATGCTAAGGGTTCATCCTATTAACGGAATTCGAGCGCGCGATCGAAAGAAATTCAGTTCCAGAGAAATTCCTTTAACTCACTCGACAGCTTAGATATAACTCGTCTCCGTGGAAATAAATTACGGAGAACGTAGAAACACGAACTTTATTCTACATAGAGATGCCGTTCATTTCTGTTACGTCACTTCTCGATTTTTTTTTTTTTTTTTTTTTTTTTTTTATTTATAATTAATCGGAATGAGAAAGTGCCTTTAATGCATAATTGAGCATAATTTTATCACTCTCATTATTTATTTCGTTAATATCTGCATTTATCGCAAACGCGCGATAGCATTTCCGTTTGTGTTTCTTAAATTAAATTCTACGCTCTCCGTCAACGCTTTCCCATATATATATATATAACTGTTAAGCGGTCGCTTAGCGTGATCTAATTGTGGAACGTAATGAATAATAAGTTATGCCGAAGAAGGGAAAGATGGAACTTCTCTCGAACAAGTTTTTGCGAATTATATCTTCATGCTTATTGTATTATAACTATGTATTGTATTATAACTTTTTGCAAATTAAAATTCTCATTGCTGTAAAAATTCAACGATCGGTGCTAGAGAATATAAACAATATATGTCGTTTTGATTGAAAAGATCCGACGTAAAAGTAAACGCGAGTAAATGCAAATAACGCGCATCAGACATTTCAACGTGTGTCCGACGTTTTTCCGTGTCCCTTAATGGGCGATTCGCTGGTCGCCGGATACTGTTAAATTTCGATTATCGACGAAAGGCGCGACGCGGAGGGGCAGGACGAAACTAACACAGGACGCGCGTATATATCGCGCGCACGACAGAACCAACTAGGTTCAGCAATCAATTCTCTTTTAGCGAATTAGCCCGACAATAAAACTCCCTCTTCTCTCTCTCTCTCTCTCTCTTTCTCTCTCGCTGCTCTTCCTCTTTTCACGCCCTTTCTGTAGCAGGTACACAGCGGCAAGGTTAGCGGAGGGAGGACGCGAAGGGGGGTAGCAGCGCGAGCATTGAAAATTCTCTGTGATTCGGCGGAATTGATTAGTTCGCCGCGTATTTATGCAGACCGCCTAGTCGTTACCGCGCTCGTGATTTCAGTTTGCATACGAGCCGGGCTAATGCACGTACAAACGCGCGATCCCGCCGGATTATTCGCTTGTGACGATTAACAATACCGAGTGGTCGGGGCTTTGTCTTTCGGGATCGGCAAGCCCGAACCAAAGTCGCCCTCATCGCGTCCGGCATTCATCGATCTGCCGATCCCAGATTGATGGAATGTCATTGACGGAATGTTGTACGCTACCCGGATCGATCGCGCGATTATTCTGACGCTTCAGTCAAGTGTCTTAAAAATGTTTTTATCTTTCCAATTCAAAAACCGTGTGTGTTTCTCCGATTGCGTCATGAATTGTCAAGCGCAATATGCCGCGATATGTTGTTTGCAAAAGCTAGTGGAACAGTTTTAATTAAAGGAATGAGAGTCCGTTAATGATAAAAATTATACGCAATAATGAAGAGAGTATTTCTTGCTTTTATAATAGGCGGCAAAAAATAATATAGTTATAAAAACATTATTATTCTCTGTGTGTGAATGCGCTCTCCTCCCTCCCACGATGTTACTTTTGTCGATCTCTAATGTGTGCGTGTGTATGATGTGTGACGAATAATATTATTATTATGATGTCTGCACAAAAGGCAAAACGCTGTCGGATTATTCGCTCGCGGAAATCGACATTCCCAGGTGATCCGATTCCCAGGCGGTATGCATTGTTTTTGCTCGCGACAGCGCGTCGGCTGATCGAAAATCAACCGGACACTAGCGATTTGCCGTGCTAAAATGTTTACGCGCACTTATTATCGTCACGAGCGAATCATAAATATTGCCGTTAAATCCAGCTGGTCGAAATAGGAGTTTGCCGCTGGTGGTAATTCGGATCGATACTTACTTTCTATCTCGATAAATTGCTGCTATAATCGTCGTTGTTATCGTCTCAAGCGATATACGCGCGGCCATCCGCTCGCGAATTAGCAATAAATGAACAACTAACAATTCAAAATGATGTAATCTCTCTGTGCGTCGCGTTTTATCTCTTTATCTCTGAGTATTTCTCTGTGTCGACTTTTCAGTTGCATGTTTTAATCAAGTGTGCAATCAGATCAAACCGGAGATTTTTGACGCAAGAATCAATTATTCGGCGCCGACAACGAAGTAGTTTTATCGGGTAAAAATTTAACGAATGTAACTTGACACATGAATGTTATCTCAATTGTTAGAGATGTTAAACGCACGAAGCAAATAGTTTTTTATAATTTTTCCACTGACAAAATCTTTTTTTTTTGTGTGTTTCTTGTGAGAAGATAATAATATACGTTTAGGTTCACACTAGAATCAAAGTCTTCTATTGTTGTCTGATAAACGATACTTTCTTTGAGATTTCGAGCTCTCGAACGGAATCTCTTCGAGAACGCTTCTTTCGAATTGTGCATAGTCAGCAAATGGAGCGCGCAAAATCGAGGCAGAAAAAGGCGCAATATGCGTTAGTAAAATGTTCTTAGCTTCATACGTTTAAGTATTCACAAATTTCGATTTTTCCAATTGTCTTGGTTTACGAGCAATAGTGTAGAACATGTTGGACTAACCGAGAAGGTGGACTAAAATGGATATCCGAAATTCGATTTAAAGAGAAGAAAGAGTGTCGCGCAGTGATATCGTAAGGAAGACCGCTTTTGTGTTTCCAATAAAGGTGAACTTAGTTTTCGCGGAGTAGCCAGATTTTCGTAATCTCCTATTGATCGTTTTGCTGGTTATCAACCGGCGTTCCGACTGATTCGGCTCAAATTGATTATTCATTATTTTTTAATACAATAATACAATGATTTTAGTAAGAAAATTTATATCATTTTCAATCTCTCAACTATATAATTTTTATATATTTGTACATATGTTTATATCATGCCACAGTAGTATTTTGATTTCGATTGCATATCTGGGATGATATTAGGCGAACGTCACATGTGAGGTCTCATAGGTCCTCTTAGGAATTAATCTGTCAAAGGTCTCGTGAGCGGATCTAGTTCTCTCTGGGAACACCTTCAACGTCCGCTGTCAATTAGTCGGACGTATCCGAAGGACGTACGTTCGTATCAAGTATAAAGGCACGTTCGCTTGTCAAGGTTCTGTCGTGGACGGAAGTTAGACATGAGAGGCAAAGTTACACGCATAGTTAGTAACATCGAAAGTGCACAAACGTCGCATCCTAAAGCGAATAAAAGATTTAAGATGTTCCCGAACTTCGAATGACAACTTTTTCTCTTCAACATATGTATCGAAATAACACTGTGACACACAATTAATTTGATTATAAGTTCTCTGAATTTTTACGACAATGTAATTTAGCGTCAAATTATTAAAAGTAAAATTAATTATTAACGTATATTTGTATTTATAAAAACATAAAAGTAAAATATGGAATATATCTATTTTTTTTCAGATGAAAGAGTTGCTTTTTTTTTTCTCTTCTCCCCCAAAAAAAGATTATTCAAATGCGAATAACACAGACGGTGATTTAACTATGAAGAAAATCACGATGAAACATTTTTAATCAAGGAAAAATGCAAGAGACAGTAAGTAATTTAAATTTTAAAACAAATATCACAGAGAAAGAGAAAAAAGCGAGTAATAATTGAGCAAGTTTTGCTCGCGTGATATCTTGCAGAATGTTTTAAAAGAATTAAAATATTCAATATATCTTTTTCCCGAACGTTTTTTGATACATGGCGCAACGTTGCGCCTTCATTAAACTTTAAACTAAAATCTTGGTTGTGTATTCGTTGCACGTTCTCCGAGATAATCGTAGAAATAGGCTATCATCGAGAGCGCTTTATTCCCAACGTTTTAAATAAGCAAATTTGAAGCGATTTCAATTATGTGAATATTTCAGAGAATAGCGAGCTTAACGCAGATTAAATATATTCATTCTCTTTTTTTCTTTTACTGTTATTTTAAACGTTATTCACCGCTACAATTAATCACATTTCTCGGTAATTATCGACACAATTAATTATTATCCGCTTTTATCGGTGTGGCTCTCTGCAAAATCGATTACCGTTGATATTTTAAGTACCCATCGAAATACGCCGCGTTTCGAACTGTTATTACTTGCAAATTGAAGGCTGCCGAATGAAAGCTCCGATGATTTCAGATGCACACATCAATAAATAATCAGCCACACTCAAGCTATTTTATTCGATCAATTATTTCTCGTTGCGCTGATTATCGCATAGCGAGTGGTGTTTTTTTTTTATTTTGCCAATTATCCTGTGGTATCGATCGTATAGATAGTTATGTAATTCAAATCTCGCGGAGTTTTAATAAAACTCTCATTGTTGCTCGCAACTAGGAAAGAAAGGAATCCTTCGCGATGCTGGCGATCGTACAGAAAACTATTTTTCTTCCCGCGTCAGACAGCTTTAATATGGTGCACGTGTCGTATCGTCCGTGATATTCATTGTACGTTTTATTCGTTGCCGACGTTATTGTGTGTTTCATAAAAATCGTAACACACAAAAGGTACCACCGTGAGGGGTGCCCAAGAATACGTAATAAAAATACGTCGACTGGACGATGTAAGAAGAGCAAGGAATAAAAAACCAGGCGGCGGATTCGTTCGCATGAAGCTAACTGCGGCTTGCACGATAAAATTCTCGATGAAAAAGCTTTTCTTCAAATATTCCTGAGATTTCCTCTCTCTTTTCTCTCTTTCTCTCTCGACTAATGTCTTCCTCAACCGTCATTTTGAATTTCTCATGAATGTCTTAGATTCAAGATATTAAAAGTTGCTTATCACGTACACACACACATACAGTGAAATATTTTTAAATTTGATATACGAAATATATCATAAAATTAGATTAAATTTGCAAAACATGCAAATGCTCTCTTTTTTCTCTATTTTGTTTTATTTATTTTGTTTTATTCTTTATTCTTCTCTTTGTTCGGATGATTAATCGCGAGTTGTCTCATCTAATTTACACGTCAAATCGCGTATTTTCGTGTACAGTTTCCACGTGATTGATCCGCCACCGCAAAAGACGTCCGATAACGCAACACCGTTCGTGAACTTAACATCGTCTCACAGTTGATAATCAAAGCTATTCGAGCCAAATGCGCGTAAGCAAAGGTTTAGGTCGGGGCAAACCCGCATTTTCGATAAGTTCTCATTGATAACACGTCCCTCCGATCCTCCTTCAGTTTCCCTACCTGTCCCGAAAGAAAGTTGCTGCTTCCAGGGTAAGAAGTTCGATTAAGAGAAGCGTTTACGAGGATCGCTGTAGTGGCAGTTTGAACTTTATAGACTACAGAGAGGGAGCTTTTTACGACGGGACGCGAGGCCGCAAAATACACGCCAGGGTCTAGAGAGAATATTTGTATAGATATATTCGCGTCTATGGTTATGTATATGTGCTTTCCGGCCGATTTCTCACACTGCTTTTTTCCCGACTCTTTGTGTCTCTCGATCGATGCTCTTTTTTCCAATTACACGAAACAGTTCATTTAATTATCTGGAAATTCTATAATGGAATCAATACGTCTTATATCGAGCGTACTTCACTTTTATCAACAGAACTAGTCGAGTGCAATAATTTAATACTGTATAATAGAAGTATTTCATATAAAACGTGAAGTAAAAATATAAGGAGTTTTGCAAAGAGTGATAGTAGTATTTTTCTCAAAAAATACGCTAATATATAAATAAATTTATAATTGAAACAGTACTCTCTATCTCTCTCTTTCTAATTTTCTGCATTATTGAGAAATTTTTGTTTAAACTAATCAAGATGTTTTATTTAATTTGATTAAACCAAACGTTAATAACCCAGATATACGACGAAAACCTAAAATAAAAAGATATATAAAGATTTCTTTGCTCTGTCAAATTAGTAAAACACTTTTATAAGTGTTACACTTTGCTATTTTTATTTTACATTTTTGTCCTTATTTCTTTCTCATAAATACGTACATATGATTCTTTTTGAAAATATTTTTTTATTCTACTCCGATACTTTTTATGTTTCCGTTAAAAATTGTGCTGACATTTTATTTGATTGCCAACTAAACGCGAATAAACACGCCGTTTTTCTCGCCGTGTTTCTCCATCAGTTTTCGCCCTTCTATGATTATTCTTTGACGATTTGGAAATTTATGTCGTCCCTTTCCTCTTGCGTTATTTACGCGTCACTCTCCAGTTTCCCACAAGAAAATACTTGGCAAGGTATTTCCTTGGGAAGAGTGACTTGTCTCGAAAAGACTCGTCAGAATGCAATAAGAAACGAGTGAAAGAAGCAACGAGTCGTCCTTCAAGTATAAAAATTTCTTTCGTGCTTCCTTGAAATTCTCTCTTATTTTGTAGCTGCCCGAAATTGCGCAATTTCTTGCGTAAAGAAATCTTGTTCACAGAATTTAATCGAGAACGACTGACACATGAGAGAAGTAAATATTTCTGTGCAGAAGAGAATCATATATATTCTTCATATATGTCTGCTCTTGTAAAATAAATGTTTCTGATTTCTGCAATTCCTATTACATATTTGCTTTGTTCACATAAGATCTCATTCACGATATACGATCGACAATATTCGCAATATATACTTGTCTTAATTACGATAATTAATTCTCACGATCACAACGTAATTTTCAAACGTCAAAGAGAAATCCCGTCGTGTAATTAATACGACGCTCTGTAATAAGCGCATCTGTAATATCGCGAAATGAGCCGATTAGAGAAAATCGACGATACTCGAGAATCTCGTAGCGTTTCGAAATTTTCACGCTCTCGTCGCCGTTCGTATCGATCGAAAAAAACTGAAAAATGACATGTAAACTTAATGCAAAAACGGATTACGTAAATAATCGTTTAACGTAACAAAACAAAAAAGTGCACCTACCTGCTTGAAGAGACGGAAGAGCGTCGAAAGCTTTCGCTATTAAAAAATTTGCCTGATACGATATTTAAAACGAGAACTTTGAAGAAAAATTTGAAAGAGCTCTATCTCTGTTCTTCTTATTTACAATAGTTTTTTTTTTCTATGGTTTTCTATCTATTAATTTCTTTTCATTTAAAACATGCTGGTTTGAGATGAAAAAGATGAGAGGGAAAAGCAAAATTCAATCTCTTTCTTAGAAACTTTAATTTTCCACGATTATTACTTCGTCCCACTTTGTTACACTATATGAAGGGATTATAAGACGAAAGATTTCGAGCGCTCTTCTCGCGTTTATCTCAGGTTGTCGTCGATGTATAAGAAGCGGCGCAAACTTAAGAATGTGCAGAAGGGTCAACAAAGGATTAAGAACAAAGGCGGTTTGCCGAGGTGGAGATGACGTTTAATCGTAAATCAATAAAATTAATGAATTAAATAAATAAATTAAAAATGTTTATATATATATATACACATATTTATATATAATATATATAATATATAATATAAAACATAAATAAGGGGGGTCCCGAGACTGCTGGAGCACAGCGCGCGCGCATTCCCTCATTTCCCTTTCGTAATACCCGCCGTTATTCGCGTATACGCGGAGGTTCGTCGTCGTTGTCGAGGTTTCTGACGGATGAGATCATTATCGTCTCTCGATAAAATATCGTCGCAGATATTCACGCGACTCGTTTTCACAATCCCTATCTCTACACACACACACACACACACACACACATATACATACTTTCTCCTTCTTTCTCTCTTTCTCATGATATTATCAACGTCCTTTTTCACGGCAAGACTGATCGGTTGGTCGCACCTAATTAAAACGAAAATAAATGGAATACTATATATATATATATATATATATATATATATATAAATACTTTTCCTCAGTGTGACATACACTTTAAGGAGAACATTTTTCTTCGATCGGATTGTTATTTCCCTCAAAAACCTCTTGACCAACTCCCGCGTCTTCTTCATCGGGATGAAAATTTCCCCATTGCTCTCTTTCTCTCGTAGTTTGCATTTTTTCACCGTCTTTTTCTCTTTCTTTTTCTCTCTTTCGCTCTCATTATCTATTTTATATCTCTGTTTTTAGCTAGTCTACTGCGTTACACTATTGTATTTTACATTAAATTGTTTTTGCCCTGTGGTCTCTTTCCCGCGATTCGCTCACTAACTGACCGATTTCCTCTTTCCCCTTTTTTTTACGTCATTGTTTTCTGAACGCAATAATGGGAAAATTTCGATTCTGTAAAATTTGAAGATATTGTCGCAAGATATTGTTGAAAATGATTAATTCCAACAAAAAAAGCTATACTGTTAGGTATATACGTATAGTTTTGAATTGACATAAGCATTATCGCAACTTTAACAGAAATAAATTTGAAAGGAATAAGGATCTTTTGGAACATCCCGGCAATTCGTTGTCGCGGCCTTGATCGAGACCCTGAGCTCTTTGGTATTATTCTCCCATTCGCGGAGATTTTGGAGAAGTGTGCAACGCACACATCGCATATCTCCGGCGCGCTTTTACGTCGTCGTTCTTGACGGCGGGTTTTTCTCGAGGTCGAGCACCACCGTTTGAATTCGCGATAGTCACTCGAGAATCCACCCCTAACGCTACGACGCCGAAGAGAACATCGGGGAGAGTCGAGAGCCCGACGTGTTCCTTTCCTTTTTTTTTTATTCTTTCCTCTTTCATTCGCCGGCACACGCTCATTTGCACATTCATGATCTCTCGCACACGGTCGCCCATTCTTTCTGTCATTTCCCTTTTTCCCGCCGAAGAACCGTCCGCGGAAGCGCGTGTATGTACGTTACGTAGTGACATTTTTCTAGAAGAAAAGTACTGGTAATAATGCTCGAAGAAAAGAAGAAAAAAAAGTGAGAAAGGATAAAAAGAAAGAGAAGAAACATTAAAACAAGATGTAGACAAACATTAAAAGAAATAAAATAGTAGATATAAGAAGAAATATAAAAAATAGGAGAAATAAGAAAAAAGAAGAGATAAGAAAAGTTGTCAAAGTAGCGATATCTGTAGAAGTTCAAAAAGGTACCAATGCCCGGACCGAATTGTTCGGAACCTGTTTCGATAAAGTACACAGAATCCGTCCTAATGCCCGAGATCCGACGAAACCGAAAAATTCGTCAGTTCTACATTTTCCCCTACAATTTCTCTTTTCCTATAAATCGCTCCCTATCGTCGTCCCTCTCGTTTTCTGTGTTTCTCATCTGCCTAACTTTTTTTTCCGCACGATTTTTTCCCGTTTCCTCTTTGGTCGCGCGTTAGCCCTTTCACGACTCCATCCCTTAGGCCTCAAGTGCACCGCAAGAGTCTAGAAAAGGGTCTACTCATGGTTTAAAGGGCTCCGCGCGATTATCGCTAGCAGTAGTACGAGGTAGAGAGTCCCAGCTTGCAGGAAAAGGCCCCCCTATGCCGATTATACACACTTCCGGTGCTGCTGACTTCCTTTGCCTCGCACCGCTGACCCGTGTATCCCTCCGCGCATCTGCAACAGAAAAATCAAACTAATTTGTGAGACATTCATTTAAATTAAATGTTCTTACGTAATCAGAAATTTTCAAACTTTAATAAAATTTTGATAATATAGATATCGAAAAGAGATGCAAGTGTAAATTTTTTTATGACACAAAAACAACAATATTATTATTGCATTTTGTGAGATACATTTATACAACAACAGAATTAAAACATTTAATGACATTTGTGATTTATTTTCAATAATTTATTTTTTTTGTTTTCAATTTTTTTAAAATACTTCTCTCATCTTTACTTCATAAAATATCACGGCGTCCCGAGCAGACCGCGTCGTCGGTGCGGCGAAATTTATTAGCCCGGCTCGGAGCTTTTTTTCCCCGGGAACGCGTGTGCGAGAGAAGCGCGCACGCGGGTTTCTTAATTTAACTAAATGTATGCGTCGCATCAGAATTTGCGCGACGGCGTCTTTCGCAAACGCGCGCACGACACGGAATAGCGGGGATTTCGAGGAGAGACAGGCCGATGTGTCGTTTCTTTGGAAAAATAATGTTATGCCGTCGTCGTGGCTATTTATAGGCCGCGGTTAACTAACCGCGACGAGACGTTCGCGCGTTCGAAGCTACCGCGCGGGATTAAGAAGAGAGCGCTTGCCCGCTCCCTCTCGGATGCCCGGATAAATAAATTATAGCACGACTTTTCCTCTACCGTTCTTTCTCGCGCCTTTCATTTTTCTCTTGATACACGAACCTCTTCCTCGTTTTTTGGTTTTTGTTTTTTTTTTGTTTTTTTTTTGTTTTTGTTTTTTTTTTATCGCGAACGCTCCGCCGCTAATTCCGTCGCGCTGTGTCGTTATTTTCGCCGGTCGTCGCGTCCCTCAAATTCTGCGCGTACAAGGAATTAACAGCGAATAAACGGCCAACTCGCAAAAGTTTTTTCGCGTTAGTTTCGTACTAATTTTCTCTGTCCTTGCACGGATCAATTTATAAGAGCTAATCAAATTTAAAGCAGCGACCGAGTTGACGCACAAACAACATCCGATAATAATCACGAGATTTTGCCTCTTGTGCGCCCGTCGGACAGATATCCTTAATCCGGCACTGTAGAAGCTCCAGAGAGCGATTCTCTCTTTCTCTCTCTACCTCTACCGTAGTTTGGTCCGGGGACTCCGGACGGCGTGCGATAAAGCGTATTTTTGTCACGACAAATTTGGAGCGTCTGAGACGTGGCGCGTCGTTTTTATTTTGCGAAATCGCGCGCATAGGTAAAACAGAAGAGAAAAGGAAGGAGAGGAGATAGCGAGAAAGGGAGGAAGAACAACGGAGTGCGGGACAAGAGGGAAGAAAAAGAGTGACACACAGTTCCAGAAGTGTCTCCGATGAAAAGAGGGGACGCTTCGGCGAAGAGAGAATTGGGTTTTGCGAGCGACCGTCTCTCTTTTTCTCTTGAATGCTCGCGCGTGCGTTTGTCGCGCGCGTTTACACTGTTTTAAAAAAATGACGACCGACACATGCTAAGGAAAGGAAAGAGTTAACACACAATAATATAATGCGTGAAGGCCACGATATTTATCTGTACCGGTTACCAAAGAAGTAAGAGAGTAGAATATTGGACTTTGTTGCGAATTTCTCACGTGCGCAAAACAGTCGCGCGATTTCGGTCCCGCACGATTCGAGAGTTTTTCGGTACTGCATTCGCAGAGATTTACGAGGGATCTACGTTAAATATACTATTTCTCTTTCTCCCTTCTTCTTCCACATGGATTTACTGCCGAACGAACTAAAACAGCAGCGCAGATAGTACAATTTACTGTACCATTCACTTAAAGCCATTAACGCGCACCCGCTAACTTTACCCCCGGCCGACCGCGAGTAATTGGCTTTCCATTGAGATTTATCGTAATCATGCGTGCGCGCTCGCTACACTTCCGACAACTTTTTCACACGTCGTCGTAAAACAAGGCGGCGCTCGCGCGAGAGTTCGCGAAACATTCGTTCGTTCGAAATGAGAAAAGTAGGCAGGACGTGTGCAATATGCCAGTGAAATTCGCGCAGAAATCGTGGATGAAACCCAATTAATAAAGAAAAAAGTACACCGCGAAGAAAATGCGAAAAGAGGATTGCTTTACAGAAAGTGACTTTCTAACAACATTATCTTAAATCGCACTTTAAAATTATTTCTCGTTCTCCGCATATAGCTTTTGAAATGATCCTTTGAAGGTTATTATTCCGTTCTCCGTATAATATTTCGACGAGAATTAGACAAGTCCGTGAAAAAAATGCATGGCCATCTTCAGAGGCGTTAACAAGAAAATTTCCCGCGTTATATCCTGTCCCTAAAGTGCTTTTGTGACTCGAGAGAGGAAATAAAATTATTCTCGGCGAGAGAATATGTCGTTGTACAGATCGATTTTTCTCGTTGACAGGTTTTACGCGATTCCCGGCTTCTGTACACACACGTGTGTGTGTGTGTGTGTGTGTTTGTGTGTGTGTGTGTGTGAGCTCGTAAAAAGATCGCAAATTAGCGCGGCTCGTTAATTCAGGATCGTTGGCAGAGTCGCGGCAAATGCATCGGTTTTCTCGCGTGACCGCCCTTTAGAATATATCGATCGGCAGTCAGCTTTTCGAAGGTGGATTTATTGTCTCGCGAGCTTTTAATAGAGCGTTATTATCGTTTCCTTCCCTTTTCCCGAAATCTCTGTCGCTGTGATCACAGTGACATCGGAAGCCTTTTTCCATTCTCGCCGTCCCGCATAAACTTTCGAAAATCACTGAAGTTTCGTGAAAGAGCTCGCAAAACGTGACATCTCGCGCGCAAGACTGCTATAGTTTGTAAAATTGAAAATTTACAACTTTGCTCGCGACAGAAGAAATGTACTTTGCTAATGCATTGTCTTTTCTTTTTTTCTTTTTACGTGAAAATTTTTGTCACAATGTACACGTATATAACAATAAACTATGTGTAATAATAATTATTAGGATAAATGTTTGGAAAAAAATTTTGTCTCTTTCTCTCAGCTTCGTTTCCCAGAAAAAAAACAGTATAATTAAATGACATCTTGTATAATTAATCTAAGAGAGAAAGAGAAATTGTGAAAAATTTTCCGACCTCGTTACAGTTTTACTAAAATTGCACACTAACACCGCACTTTGTTTCAACGACGTATATACGGACGATGCGCGCGCAGTGTATTTACGCGAGTAAAGTTAATTTTAAAGAAACCGATGCTTTAATCACATTTGAGCCTCGCGATGACGTAATCGTGACAAGCACCGACGAAAAAACGCAATGTCACTTCGCGGTAATAACTCAAAACGTTTTTCCGCATGACGGTACTAAGTAAGAATAAACAAAGAGCAGACAAAAAACTAATTAAAACACGGAAAATCCACGACAAAGACGCATGGTGAGAAGAGAGATATTCCGGCGGACGTTGTCTTTCCGCGCCAGTCTCTTTCCGAACACGCGCTTTTGCCTCTCGTTTTTTTAGATATTAATTAAAAGTAACAACAATCCGGGGAAAGAGGCGAGCCGCTTTTTCCGACAGTGGCGTTTAAACCCGTTCTTAAAGAAGGCGGCTTTCTTCTTGTAAATATTTTTTACTACGACGGAGCGAAGCCGTGTAATTGCAGTTGAATGCGTAATATTATACATAATGACGTTACATAAAGTGAATTTTTTCCAGAGTGTATTATGCAAGATATTCATCACGATATATACTTTTCACATAACAGTATTGGTAATGTAAAGAATTTTCTAGATTATTTCACAGCAACAGCTGTACACGTATACGTGCGCTTCACGTGCTTTTTACGTGAACGAACTGCCGATAAACACCGTTCGTAGACAATCGGGCTTGCCGAATTTTACCGATTCGCGCAAAGCAAGTGCCGGCAAACAGCGAGCACGGCAATTGCTAGCGAGCAACCAAGAGAGTAGTCTCTTTGGCAGTTGTAACCGCGCACTAAAAAGACTTCGAACAGTGAATAAAGTTCCTTAATTGTGACGTTTAATTGAGTGCCGTTTTAATTAATAATTCTGGCCTACAGTGCTTTTCAACACCAGCTCGAATCCTTACAGTATATTATTATTTTTAATTCAGATATTTTTATTTAATTCTAATCGTTATTTGAGCATAGCGATATAAAATACCGAAATTGTAACGCAAATTGATTTCTCGACTGACAATGTTTTGCTACATCACGAAATTATAAAAGCCGCTCTTCGTACAACCACGCTCGATTGCGAGAGATTTACGAGAATCCACGTTGGTTTTGGTTTTTCAAGTGGAAGCGCGCCGGTATCGAGGATGAAAGAGAGTGGGTTTTGTTATACGATATTAATCCTCCGTGACGGGTCCAAAAGAAACTTTCTTTTGCAGTGTAATTTAATTCAATAAAACGTTCCCGCGCGAAACGGAAGTTTCGAAGATATAACGTTTCGAGTTCTTTGTGATGTTTACAAAATAAACAAATTTCATATATACTCAAATATTCAAAGAATTCAATTTTCGCGGCACACATATTTGTCTAATATATAATTTAAATATATTCATGACTGCGTACACGTACATGTAATATTTATTTGTTGATGTAAAATATTTGAACACATCAAAGATATAATTTGAACAGCACAAATATAGAGTGTAAATATAGTTTCATATT
Source organism: Pseudomyrmex dendroicus (assembly GCA_014825645.1). Lineage (NCBI taxonomy): Eukaryota > Metazoa > Arthropoda > Insecta > Hymenoptera > Formicidae > Pseudomyrmex > Pseudomyrmex dendroicus. The sequence continues at coordinate 1,470 of QVNZ01024743.1, read as the reverse complement.
GAAGCAATGATATGTTTATTTGTAGCTCGCAAACAACATATATTCTCTCTCTCTCTCTCTCGTGCAATCGTCATGTAATAAATTATTTCTAATTACGGGGAAGACCTCCTTTTTCGCGCCAGGACTCGAATGTGCAAGTCGCATGCGTTTGGGCTCGCGTGCGCCTGAATGCGCGGAACGATTCCGACTATAATGTACCGTACTTTATTTTAGCCCGCGAATCGCATTTTTCCATCTCTTCTCCCCGCGCTCACTTCTCGCTGGACAAACTGGGTTACTTAGTTGCTCGTATAGCAGCTGCATCCACACCTTTCGCGCATACCAAACGGGCCGGAGCCACTATAGAGATCCCGCGTTGCACCTGTACCTTTCTTTTCCTCCCTATACTTCCGCTGCCTCGCGCTCTTCTATTTCCGCTTTCATTTATTTTCCTGGCTCTCTGCTTCTTTACGTTCGTCCCTACTTGGACACTTGCTTCACGAGTGCGAATAAATTTAGCGAACTCTTTTGTCTTTTATTTTGTTTTAAACTCGAATTTGTGCGATTCTACTACGCGGACGTATAATGCGCGATGAAGGTGAAATCAAAGAGAAATCGGAAAAGAGTTAACATTTGCGTGGACATTTGAAAGATTCAGAAATTGTAAACCGGAGCAATGTGACCAATTGTTGTGCGCTAAAAAAATTAAGATAACGATTACATTTTTCCAACGTTCTTTTGTTTTAACATCCTTTCGTGTGCGCGTGATCGGAGTTCATTCACCGTTATGTAATGTGGGATGGGAAGCGGAGTGCGAATCTCGATGTCGTCGAAAGGGTGCCAGCTGGCGGGACAGGTTACCGTCTGGGAAATTGGGACGTCGAGAGCGGCGGTGCTTGCTCTCGATCATTTTCCGACATCGTCCGCCGACTTCCTCAGCCCGAAGGCGAGGTTGATCGCCGGGGAGTAGCGGTGGTGAAGCGCGCGATATCTCTCCGGTGCAGTCTCGGGAAGTTCGAGCGGTCTTCCACCTAAGTCCGGTGGAACTTGTATTAGCTCGGCTGCAGTCAAGCGATGACCACAAAACTTGATTCGACGCGGGAGGTTTGCGTTGATGAGCGCGCGGCGAAGACTCCCTTGGAATTTAATCTCGCCTCAATTGGACCGTGCAAGCGCGCGCGATAAGGAATTAAGTGTCGTTTTATTAGATTTCTCGCAGTTATGTCTGCGAGAAAATCTGGAGCCATTGTGGCTACGCGCTTCTTTGTGTTTTTTCGTTTCGGTCAGACGCGTCTGTTTCTCTTTTTTTATTTTCCAAGTAAATAGAATGCAATGATCGTTTGAGTTCAACATTACTTTCTAGAGAATTCAATCTCTAGAGGTTGCAGTAAGTCTCTTTCGTTCATCCACTTTGTTTACTAATTAAATTCAGTAAAACATATAGAAGTGTGTGAAATGTTACATTTTGCGTTTTCTTTTTATTCTGGCCAC
>QVNZ01024742.1:0-25902 GCA_014825645.1 Pseudomyrmex dendroicus | reverse complement strand
GAACGAACGCAGAGATCACACAAACGCGTATCTGCCTATTTTATCGAGGTACATCGAGCGCGAGAGACATTTATCGAAGGCCATTGAGCGCTTAAAGCAAGTTTATCCGGCGCGGCTCTTTGCGAGGTGAAATGATATTTGTTGGTATTACGCAAAAAAAAAAATATAAATAAAGCGAAAACGAGGTACAAGTGTACACGAGTGGGAGATTAAACAAGTTTCAAACATTGCGAAAGTAATTATAACGTCTATATATATATATGTATCAAAAGAGCACCGGAAGAAAAGTTTACTTGACATTTTACGTCGGTTCTACATTCTCAGTTTCTATTTCACAAAGTTTCTTAATGCATCACCGCGCGTATATACCTATTTCCATGCATTTCTCCGCCACTTTCCTCGCGCTGAAGTATCTCATATATTTCATAAGCGCTTCGCAGAGTCCGATTAACGTTCTGAGATTCTCGGCCTCCAAATTGAACGTCTTTTCGAAGTAATATATGGCCATGGGATATCGGCCGAGACTTGTCAGTCGACGACCCCATTCGCGGTAAAGGATGGCCTCTCTGAAGACTTCGGGAGCCTCCTCCCTCTCCTTCATCTTCAGCGCCGACATGACGATCTATTGAATCTTATCAAAGGCAAGACGGAAACCGTTAACTCGTTAAATGCACGGCCTAATCGAACACAGTTGTCATCGGAAATATAATTCGAAATAGAAGGAAAAAACTCACAAATCCTCACTTATCTTCTTTAAACGACAAATTTTTCTGAGCAACGAACGGAAAAATCGAAAGTCTCACATCATTGATTTCTTATATTTTTTTTTTTTTATGATTTTTTCGATGACATCCGCGAGTTTTCGCATTTCATGACATTTTAGATAACAGACGGAGCGTATTGTGTGAAAATAGGTGAATGCGAGCGCGAGGTTACATGATATGCTGCAATTCTCACAGGTTTCAAAATGCACTGCTTTGCGTAATTCGATACAAGACGTCCGAGTACTACTATTCGGTTTATTTCTGCATATTCATGGAACTGCATTAGCGGATCTACACAGTAAAGTAACGCAATACAATATCAGATTAACTACTTTACTGGCTTTTCGTTGAAACTAAAACGGCATTGCGTAGTTTGCAAAAATGTTCGGAAATTATTATTATTTTGCACGCAAAACTTTGGAAGCGAAATTTAAAACGCAACATTTTGTCGTTTCCGAAAGACAACAGTGGAGATATGAAATTCGCGAGAAACTAGGTCGCTCTCGTTCGCTTTCCTTTCGTTGAAAAAAAAAAAACTCGGAGCCTACTCGCCCGTTTCAATATCGTGAGGCTCTGTTATACGTGACAATTAATACCACAAAAGACTTTTATGTGCGTTGCAGTATTTTGGAGTGAAAATCGGATTACGACGCTATAGAATGATTTCTGAGTAGATTTCCGAGGAAAGTCGAGCACTTTTCGGCAGTCGCGCTTCGAGTCTCAAAGGGAATATTCAAGAGAATATTCAGTCTTTTCGAGATGTGCATTATTGAAATAATTATTAAGCCAGAAGCTAATTATCACTTTGCTGCAACTGAATATCTGGATTCAAGGGTGAACCCTTTGATCAATATGTACTACTTGTGTATTTTTTTTTTTTTTTTTTTTTTTCAGATTTTCTATCTATCCAGGACGAACCTTTCTGGTAAACGCGGGCCATCGGGTTAGGGCTGTTCTCGAGATGCGGTGATGGCTTTGTTGTATAGGTTCGCGCAGCTGCACGATCGCAGTGGCACGCGGGTGTTCTCCTTCGTCGTCACTAGGACCGTCGTGCGCGATCCTGAGAGGGACGTCACCAGCAAGGAACTAGTATGCGGTTTTCAGAGATGGGCCGTCGCTTTCTCGCGCGGCGAAAAGGTACCCTCTCTCTCTTGAAACGACATTTCGACCTCTTCAAACTCTCTTAACTATGCAAATCTTTCTTCGCCACAAAATTGCATTTTCTTGTACACTCTCTCCTATCTTCTCTCTTTCTAACTCTTCTATTTCAGTATTGATCTATCTTTCTGTCCCAGAAAATACGATTATCCGATGCTTATCCTTCCAAGGTCCTCGGCGTTTATCTAGTATGGCGCGGCGCGTCAAGAAACCTCCGCGTCTACGTGGACTTTACGTTCACGCTCCTAAATCGGGAGCACTTCTCCATGAACGAAAGCTTTTCCGGCAAGCGCGTCAAATTCACTTACCAAGCTCCCGCCCAGGGTAACCGCAACTACATCGCCGTGGCGGATCTGTACAGTCGTAATTTCGCCGATCCGAACGGCGAGTTTCAGCTAGAGCTGTCTATGGCGAATGTGCGGACAGTCTACATGACCGAGGTCAAAATGCCGACGTCGGTGCTCGGCCAGCCGAAACCGAGCAAACTCGAGACCGACTACTTCGCGTTCGGCGGATTCGACTGGAATCTGGTCATCTATCCGCACGGAGAGGGGAAGGACAACACGGACGGCTCCCGCGGTCAGGACAGTCGCGTGAGCGTCTATCTGATAAGACTGTCGGGTTTCGATCACCGGTGCAGAGTGAGATACATCCTGGCCCTGGGCGAGGGCGATCGGCGTATCGACTCCGGACAGATCGAGGACATCTCCGACTCGGAAGGCTGCGGCTTCGGCTGGCACACGAAGTTCAGATGGTCCGAGATCGCGCATAAGGGAACGCTCCGGGTGTCGCTGGAGATGCTCGAGGCGAGGACTATTTGCGAAGTCGCGGTACAAGCGTTAGGCCCGACGGTTTTGCCAGCCGCGCCTTGCTACGATCGCGACAAACAGGCCTGGACCATCCGCGCCGATCTGAACTCCGACACGGTCAGACTTCACTTGGTGTACAAAGACATCCATAACGTGCCGAGAAATCATTTAAGGTGCGTATCAAATTTATTGATTTCTTTCTTTCGTTATTTATTTTTCTTTGTCTTTTTTTTTGTAATTTTGAAAATTGTTTCAGAGAAAAAATTCGTGTATAATAAATAGATTATTTATTATATACACGCACGATTAAATATGCAAAGTCTTAAATGTTTTAGGAAAATATTATTATGTTGGTTTAATTACTATTCTATAAGCGCTTGATTTTATGCGAGCAGGTACGTCAGTTGGTCGGCTTATCTGCTGAAGCGCGAGGGACCAAACGTCGTGGCGATTGGACTGCCCGGCGAACCGTTCAGCCGCTACTATGTTCAGGAATCCGTTGACGAGGGTATTATCATGGAGACTAACGTAGACATGAACGACGTGAAGGAAAATCATTGTCCATATCTCACGGATAAAGGTCAACTGCTTATCCGGCTCGAGTGGAACGAGAGTCACTTGCTGTTCCAGGCGACCTACCACAAGTACGACGACGTGTGTCGCGTTCACAATCAGCAGATGCGGCGCGAGATCATGTCGCTGCAAGCGGAGAACTACGGTCTCGAGCGGCAGTTGTTCAGCTATCAGAAGAGCCTGGCGTACGCGCAGGCTCAGCAGCAGCAACAACAACAACATCCCAATCAGCAACACCACTCGGTGGGGCATCAAGGTCATTTAGAGCGATCGGCGTCCAGCGAGACTGAATACGCCTGACAAGTGGAACGCGAGTTACCGGTGTCGCCAACACCGAGTTCTCGACGACAGCTACCATCGGCAGCGACATCGCCAGCGACGGTGTCGGAAGACGATCAACGAGTGCATCAGAACCTGGTCAAGATAATGGACCGGCGGCTGAGCAACGTGCAGCTGCAGCAGCATCTCTACGAGGAGAAGCGACATCATCGCTACAGCAGCGGCAGCGGCAGCAATATCTCTTCGCCCAAACGGAGCATCGATCCGACCAGTCAGGAGCATCGTCGCAGTATCCTGCAGCAGCCCAGATCTAGCGTAAGCGCGAGATCGAGCAACGGCATTAGCGGCGGGAATGGTAATGGCGGTTATGAGAACCGCGCCGCCGGCAATAATGATCGGTATGCCGGATATTATCTGGGATACGTCGGCCAAGCGGCGCATAAGCGACGCAGAACCACATTCTGGGAGACGCTGACGGGCTTGGTGTGCTCTCTGGGGGCTCTGGCTACCAGAGCCGCAAAGATGGCCACTAGACGGGGCGATCCTCTCTGAGGGCACAATCGACAGAAGACTTGACGCAACGATCGCGGCTCGCATGGGAATGTGACGTGGAACTCGTTGGAAGCGCATACACTGCGTTTTCCGTCTTGCGTATATTGATGCAACATCTTACGCGGAATGAATTTCGAGAGATATCAAAGGCGAAAGTTGTGTGACGGTCGAAGAAGGTTGCGAGTTTAACGTAACATATTTATTTTGTAGATTTTTTTTTTTTTTTTTTTAATTCTCTTAAAATGAAAATTAAAACTTTATATTATATTTCTTCTAATCTTAAGTTTGTTTTAATTTTCCGTGGCGTAATTTAAAATTATACGCTCCCTCGTAGATTCGCACTCTTTTTATGTTCGTAAAATAAATATTTTCTTAATCGAAAGATACGCGTGAGATACACGATATTTGTGAAAGATAGATTAAACACGCTGTATATCTCTCTGAATGCCAATTTTCATGCAAGATGTGTTTGCCAATATTTTTTCTCGATTTGAGAGATCTTGTATCGATTTTATAAGCGTGCGTGTACATCCGCATGTATTCGCACGTAATAAGAGACGGTAAAAACACGCGACGAAGAGCGAAAGAGAAAATACCTATTGAAAAAGGAGAGAAATTGCAAGGAGAGTCTAGGGTTGTGTTCTCCTCGACTCTATGCCTACATACACGCAAGATTTACACACACGATTCACACACAAATCCACACGAACACAAAAAAATCTATCTACTTGTCAATTTACTAAAGAACTTATTTTCCTCTAAAGACTTTTTTCACCTATTGTGTACATCGCCGTGAAAATAAAGAGGACACGCGCGTTGGCATAATCGCCAAGCCGAATAACAATACTGTAATTACCGTAGAACGTATATTAATTAGAACTTTAGAGTCAATGTTACATAAGCGAACAACTACGAGAGAAGAAGGAGAGAAAGAGAGAGAGAGAGAGAAAGAGAGAAAGAGAAAAAGAAAGAAGGAAAGAAAAAGCATGAAGAGGTTGTGCTTTTTTAGAAGCTCTTGGTTAAAAGACCGCTTTGCGATGCGTGTTATGTCATCGCTGTGCAAATTAAGTTCACTCGGATATTATAGTCGACTTCGTCCCCTTCAAATTGATCTTTTTACAACGAACGTTAAGAACGTCTCGTTATATAAACTGCGTTTTTATTCGAGCTATCGCTACTCGCCGTACAAACACTCGGCCGAAACACATTGAGCTGGTTCTATTAAATTCTAAGAACGTCTACCTGAGAAATATGTGGATTAATAGGAATTGAATAAAAAAAAAAACAAAAAAAAAACAAATGTATTTTTGCGAACTTAAACTCGTTTCATAATCGTATTTTCGTAATCGAGGAGTGGCTTTCATATATATATATATTTGTCACACGTTTCCTTCCTTATAAATTAAAAAACTACAAGCAATTTCGAAGACCTTTAGAAGGTGATTTTAAAATCTTTTTTCCTTTCTATTTCACGTTGTAGTAAAAAAAAATGTGTAAAAAAATTACGGTGTTGATAGATTTTAGTAATACAAGAGTATAAACTAGAATTCCAACGTTTTTGAGGTAATTTCTCACTTCAAAGATTAGGAATTCGGATCTACACAATAAAAAAAAAAAAAAATCTCGCAACTTCCTTTTGTAACTCGCCTATGTTTCGAGCATCCCAAAGGAACCAATCGATCGACCTTCGTGCGCGAACTGTCACACGACAATTAAAAGACACTTAAATCGAAAACGACAGTGTCGTGTGCACAGTCTGATAAAACAAAGCCTGTGGAACTGTGCACTCGCCTTTTGCGGAAGACTAAACAATCAGGGTAAAAAGAAAGAAAAAAAAAAAAAAAAATGAGCAAACCACTTTTTCCGTCATATCATTCCTCCGCTGTTACATATTCACGAGCTCGACGTTATTGCAATGTTCCTTCTCCGTTATTGCAAGAATCCATCTGCTTATTTTGCCAAAACGACTCGTCTGTTCTTACTCAATTAAATTTACAAGAGTTGCACGTTCAAAGACATTTCGACGAAATTGCATACTGTTCTTGAGAGAGAGACTGTTCGTATCTTCGCCACCCTAATTTCCTATTTGTCGCGCAATTGATCGAGCAATTTAGAATCTAGTTCTTCTAGACATTCCGATCTCGAAGCTTGATCGCACAGCAAATAGAGTCGACGTCAATATAATTTTCCTTCTGTCTTATTTACAACGGTGCCGTATCTTTCGCCGACAGTGAAGAATACCAAATGTAAGGAGAGTAAAGTGAGACTCAATAAATTTTTTATATTTTTTCCGTACCGAGAGAGACGCGCTTGTTCATGTTCTCAAATTCGTTCTGTGTCGTCTCTGCAATGCGTAAATATATTTGTAAGGAATTTGTGAAACGACGATTTTATGTCATTCTGTGTACATATATATATATATATATGCTACACATCTTCAGTATTCGAATATCTACCATCCATTTGCAGAGTAATGCGTTTCGCTGCAGCTATTTATATTTTTAGTGATTAATAAAAGTTTTTATTTAGGAAGAAAGAGAGAGAGAGAGAGAGAGCAAGAGCGATAATATTTTGATCATAATATTTTAATTGTTATTACTTTTTTTATTTGTAACTTTCTTTTAACTATCGTAATATTTACTTATACTTACAAAATAAATTAATTTGTAATAACGGGAAAAAGCTGTCTTTTTGCCGTCGTTACGAAATTTCTCAATTTACTCTCCGCCATGTAAGAGCGGCAATAATTTCCGGCTCGAACTACCGCGACGGTATTTTCTCGGTACATACGAGCGCCGTACGTAACAGAAATACATAGCTATGCGAGCCATCCGCGAAGATATATATATATATGTGCGAAGATATATATCTGCGACACACCAGCAGGTAACATTTGATCGATACAGTATCGCCGGTCCGCACATTGGATGTTTCTTGCGAACGTTACGTGCGCATTTTACGTAAAGCCGAAACTGTTCTGCGTGCTACTATGTGTGGATGTGAGTATGCGTGTGTAACCTAAATATGTGTGTGTGTGTGTGTAAGCGTGTGCAACCTAAAATGATACATCACCTATATCTAGAGTCTCATCTCTCTTACACACTATCTGCAGCAACATTGAATTAAAGTATCTTTCTCAAGGGGAGAGAATTTGTTTTAACACAGAGAGAAGCCGCTGAAAGCAAACTGTTTTTTTTTTACATCAATATATGATTTTTGCTAGATCGAAGAAGTTTCTTTGTTAAAATACCAAAAATTTTCATACAAAAAAAGAAGACAAAATTGTTTGGAAGACAAAATTTTTAATTCAAAGAAGTGTTTTCTTTTCTGCGTCAGAGTCGCCTTAAATCTCCAGCGATTTCATTATTAATAATGCAAACTACTTGCAAAACAAATTTCATGAAATTTTTATTGAGTGACGATTGAGATTTTTTTAATTTCCCGTCTTTGTGACTTCATATTTTCAAAGAACTTATTCCCTCTCTTTTTGTTAATCACGTGTTCTTTCCTTTCACTTTTATTTATCTTATTTTTTACATCCTTCTGTTTTCGCGCATTATCAAAATGTTTATGATAAAAAAACGATATGTGTCGTGTGAGAGAGAGAAAAAAAAATGTTCATATACATAATAAGCTACGCTCTTTTAAAACCGTAAAAAATTGATAGCGGCCATCGAGCAGAGATACACGCGATTTGTACAGCTGAAAGTACTAGAAATCTTTGTTAAATGAGTGCTACGGCGATAGTGTGAATCCCGTCGTCGGGATAACGTAACAAAGTGTGAAGCTAGGAAAACCCAGGACCAGGCGCGCAAAACTAGTAACAGTAATGCCCACATCTCGCGCACAATATCCGCGTACTAGTATACAGCGCAGTCAATTTCACCGAGATTATCCTATCCGTCTCTTAGCGACAAAACGTTTCCAATATCTTTCGACCGGATATCTGAGATCGCCAGAGAGAAAGAAAGAAAGAGAAAAAGAGAGAAAAATGCTTCTTTCGAAAACTTTCTTACTCGAATTCGCGCTCGTGACAGGCGTACCTACCTATATGTATAGCAGCAGCAGCTCTGACAATCGCACTTAAATCTCTCATCGCCACGATGAAGATCAAATGTTTGCCGGCGCGATCTCCGACCTTTCTGCTTTGACACGTTTAAAGATTCTGATAGTGTCGAATAAGATTAAACTACTGAATTTCGAATATCGGTGGTATCGTTTTTCGTTTTAAAAATTTCGAGTTTTTATCGGAACAACAAAATAATCTAAATGAAACTATAATCTAAATGTGTAAAAAAGTATCTCAAAAAATTCGTACAAAACTTTTTTTTTTCTTGTAGTACCAAAAATTCAATTATCTGTAGAGATACACTAGAGCAAACTCGAGAATCTCGATCTTTATTGCTTTTATTCGCGCGTTAATTATTTTAACGTCAACTTCAAGTAGTGCCACTCCAAGTAACGAATTCGTTAATAATTCTCGCAAAACACTTTGGAAACCGAGTCGAAAACTTCGACACGTTGAAGATGCGTTGTAAAGTTGACGATCGCGAACGATAAGTGGTCCTCGTGGCACATTTACCGCGCGCATAGACACACGGAGTTGCGGACTTGTAAATGGTAAACTTCACGTGCAGTCAGCGGTTCGACAATTCAGTCGATTAATTTTAGTCTCTCGAGAATGACGCGTGCTGATGACGCAGCACACGACACGGACAGAACTTCTGTCTGAATTAAATTCTTATGTAACAAAAATACGAGCTGAATAAGACGGAGAGTCTTGTTTCTTGCGAAAAAAAACAACCGACAATTCGATTCAAAAAAAAAAATTTACACCGAGATAAAGAATGTACGTAAGAGAGAATGTGAATTTAAAATCGCGTATTCTTTACTTTCCCAAGCGTATAATACTTTCAAAGTTTAACGTTATTTTTTGTAAATTAAGTATCTGTGTATGTACTTCTTCGTGACGTCACATGTCGTTATCGGATCAATCCTCGAATGACACAATTTAATTTAGACAATTTATTGTCAATTGAATGGATTATAACAACTTGGAGAAGCGGGAAACGAGACGTGCCGGCAAATTGAAAACTATACACGCAAAGAAAATACTAAGAAAAACACTATATAGTAATAGCGGTACGCGCGATCGCGCTTATTAGTCCGTACGTACGGCAAAAATCGATTCGCACTATCAATTTCTCGAGTTCTGTCTCGCGCGCGTTATATTCCGCGTTCATCGCCTCTCGGTTACTTGCCGACAACACGATATACGTTCGACACACACATGTTCTATATGTATATATACGATTTTTCGATGTGTACGATCGTCGTTTTCCGCGCCATTGTGTCGCAGCCGAACCAGCAATTTTTGTGATTCCGCAATTCACGATTACATGCGTCTTCGTCGTCGAGAGAGAAGGTCGAAAACGATCGCAGAACTTTTTTCACGTCCAATATCTCGACGACTGCTTTTTTTTTTTGTATTGATTTCACACGTGCGGTAACAATCGTTGTAAAATTATAGAGATTATTACGCGCGATTGATTTCATATTTGCACAAGAGTTTTTAATCTAGAAAATCTGGCAAACAATCGACAGAGCAAATTGACTGACCGAGATCAGAATAAATAAAAATGTGCAGCGCGCGAGAAATTGCAAAAAAAAAAAAAGAGCCGTGTACATATATATGCATATACAATATATATGATATACACGTACGTGTATATTTGTATACTACATGTACATACATTTGATATATCGAAAGCACATTATACATTAATCTAAAATGACGGAGAGAAATATTAAATGAATGAACATTTGTGCAAAAAAAAAAAAAAAACTAGAGCAACACGATATATTTACTTTGTTGCGAAACGGAACCGCAATAACGATATTTGTGTTTTTTATGCATAATAGATAAAAGAAAACATTCATAATAGATGAAAGAAAACAAGTATATAGGCGACGATACTATGGCGCAATACGAGGAAACTTATGTCAAGTAATAGTTCGACGTTTTCCTTTTTCCGCCTGTCATACACACACACACACACACACATACTCACATACATATATATATACACACACACGTAAACACAAACGGGGATTTCTTTAAATTAATGTTATATGTCCGTACAACTTTCGAGCACAATGCAAGAGCACGTTTTTCCTGCGATCTTTTTTCATCCGTGTGATTCTACATATTAAAAAAAAAAAAAAAAAATTAATAATTTAAAAAACAAAAAACAAACAAAAATGTGAAAGCAAACAAACACACTCTCAAGAGTTTTGAGACAAATACTAATGTACTTAAACCATCTGTGAGTCTGCCTCTTTTATAAAGTTCTTGCTATATTCAATCTGTCGTATTTAATTAACTCGCACCACTTGTTCCTCATCACACACACCTAATCCCTTCAATTATGTATGAAACTTGACAAATATATATACATATGTCAAGTTTCTTATACTTAATGACGCAATAATATAATTAATTAATTAATACTACAGATACTTTTGCTGCATTTAAATTATCATGTATGAAATTATACACAAACTGAGAAAACAAATGTTTTTTAATTCTTTTTTTCTAAACAAAAAAGTTTTCGTTCAACGAGAGGTCAAGTTACATTATTTATGCAAACACTTACCTGTCAACGCAACGTAGATAAGTCGCCGGATGCGTATTTCTTGCGAAATTCTTTGCACGGAAAACTACCGCCATTAATCATGTCAAGTGAATTATTTCAACAGGTATCTTTGGCGTGAACGTTTCTCTTTCCTTTTCTTTTTCTCGGTCGTAGCGGTCACTCGATACGCGAACACCGAGTTTAAGACACTTCGAGGCTTTACGTAACGTGACATTCGGTCGAATACAGGCACATTAACCGCACAAAATACGCTTAGATATTCGTCGGGATTCTGAAGCGACAAGTGTTTTACCGCGTGCAAACTGAATGTAGCATAAAATGACGCGGCATGTGCGCGCTCGAAACTCTCGTTCGATATATATCGAATCGTAACTATCGTAAGAGAGGCACACACAGCGAGCGGAGTGGTGTGTAATTCTTCGGTGTACTCGCTTCAATGTTCCGAATGCTATCTTGTGTCTCGTTCGCAAAGATAAAGTGTACGTTAGCCGCTTAGGTGCTTTTTCATCATTCTTTGATTAGTCTTCGCGGAACTGTTGACTAGAAGCGAGACAGTTGTAGTTTTTTCGTTCTTACGAAATTGCGGATTTTAAAGCGAAACAAAAAAGATTTTACAAAGTATTACTGTAATTTGTTTAAAATTTTTTGTCATTTCTTCTGATAAAATATCATCAAATTAAAGAACTTTTTACTAGTAAATTATAAAAATTTAATAACAATTACTAATTGAGAAAAACTTTCTTCTTCGTAAATACGTTAAAGTGGATGATGAAATACAACCTTTGACACGTGTCATTGCATTGAGATAGAGGACGAGTATTGTTAACGCTACATTGAGGAATTCAGTTAAAGATTTTGTTCACTAATCTCATCTAAGTATAGTTCGTGGATAAGGGAAATTACAGTGACTCAAATTTTGTGTATAGGTTATGGAGGTGGCTTTCGAATGACATTTCAGCAGAAATTGCCAGAACTTTTGATATTTTTTTCCGCTTATTATCAATAAAATCTTACTTTCAAGTGTTGTGAACATAATTGTTTTTATCATAAATTATCGCTTTTGTTCGACTTTGGTCAACACAGTGAGTAATAATTTTGTTATCATAACGAGACAGTTAAAGCAAGTGTTTGTTCTCTCAATACCGCGTGTCTTTTACAAAACAACATACCGGGAGCGAATTTGAGACACTCGTGAGTGAGTCAATAATCAAGGACTGAAAGCATATGTTGAACGCGTGGTTGAGAAACTCGAGAAGTATCCTGAGATAAACGCAAGATGCTGAGTCATCGTTTGAGCAACCGAAGATTGCTGGTCGATTTCCTCGCGCTGATGTTTGGCCTAGGTGCTTGGATCGGCGTGAACGGAATCTACGTGCAATTACCTCTCATAGTGCACACTGCTCCGGAAGGATGGAGTTTACCCGCTCACATGGTGATGCTGGTGCAGTTTGCCAATTTGGGACCTATATTATACACTTTATATATAAAGTAAATCTGTGATTCATAGTATTCACTCTTTTGATCAATTATGTAACAACTAATGCATAAATATCTGTTTTAGATATTCCGCTTGGGCTTATGACAGATACATCATTTACTCCTTGCTGGGAGCAGGAACCTGTGCCTGTGTTGCATTGAGTTACCTGTACGATTACACTTCCTATATATTCAGCAAGGAGCACTCAACTGCCTTACTGTCACTCATGTTTATAACAGCCTTAGTTGGATGTACAAGCTCAGTGCTCTTCATGCCCTACATGAGGAATTATCGGGAGATTTATCTGGTGTCTTATCTGGTCGGAGAAGGTCTGAGTGGATTCATACCCAGTACAGTTGCTCTGATTCAAGGAGTAGGCAGCAATCAAGGATGTATCAACGTTACTAAGCCAGACTCGAATCATCTGGAGTTCATCCCAGCTTCGTCTGATCCGAGATTCTCGTCTCAGATATTTTTCATTTTTATCGGGACTCTATTATGCCTAAGTTTTTTCTCATTTGTAGGCTTGAACATTTTACCTGTAGCACTTGGTGAACGTGTCAAGCTTCCGAGCAGTATGGAAACGTTGCCTACTGACACAACAGCGCCGCCGAGCTACAAAACTAATTCCGGCTGGAAAATGCCAAAACACACTTACTATTATTTGTTAGTCATGATGGCTGTAATCTGTTTGCTCGGCAATGGTACTTTGCCGAGCATACAATCGTATTCCTGTCTACCATACGGCAGCATGGCGTATCACTTGACAGTCACGCTAGCTTCCATAGCCGGTCCGTTAGCTATGTCTTTAGGTTTCTTTATACAAACGCCCGAAGTCAAGTTACTTAATATTCTTACGGCGATTTCGCTGGTACTTTCCGGTTTTGTTTTGTATTTAGCCGCGAAATCACCTAATCCTCCCTTGCAACATTCTTGGATGGGTGAATTTATGGTAGTGCTTGCATGGATTATACTTAACGGTTTGATAGGATTCGTGAAGATGGGCATTACAACGCTGTATCGACCCGACCCGGGAAGAGGTCTTTACTATACTGGCGTCGCGACGCAAATTGGATCTCTGATAGGCGCGATCACTACGTTTTGTTTGGTCAATTACGCGAAAATATTTCAAGATTATAATCCTTGCGCACATCTTTCAAGAGATTAAACATATCTTGTACTTAATTCTTTCAATTATTTGCAATGATAAATATTAGTGAAATATTAGTGAAATTGGAATTTGTTACTGTGATGGTGGATAGCAATTTGGTAACACGTCTTAATACTTGCTAGTTCTCTGCACGCAAAGTGTGTAATTATGGCTCCTTAAGGCTTGATGAATGAATTTTTAATGACATTTATATATTAAGTAGATAATTATTAAGTAGATTTGGATGAAAGAAACAATTTTATTTGAATTTTTTTTTACGAATGCGTTCTAGCATTATAAACATTCGTATATCCGTATAAATTATTATGATGATTTTTATTTATCACATAATAATATACTTGCACGTACGCAATTTCGTCTTATTTTTTATTATATTTTGTAAACATGACTTAAACGTGTGATACAATTTAATCAAGATTTAAAAAGAAACATGAGAGTATTTTTATAAAAATAAAATATGTATATATATATATATATATATATATATATATATATTGATGTATATATATATATGCATTTTAATAATGTTAGTTTTATAAAGATATTAGATATTTATCATTTTTTTCATTATTTCTTCATGTCTTTTTTTTAACTGCTTTCTTAAACTCGCGAATTTAAAATTGCATCATCAGTTTATGTAACACATGTACTATAATGCGAATACTTAATTGTGTTAAGCATGTATTTGAACAAGTGTGTTTTTAACTGTGTTTCCTATCGCTATAGTTAATTAGACCTGGCGTTACAGCACAGTGTTCATCAAACGTTGCTCGAGTTAATATTGTAGCGTATAAACCTATTGTCTTCTATGATGACAGATCCGTTCGTTTTTATCTGATAAACTTTATTGAGCGGATTAAAGAAGAGACAACGGCTTTTCACTTGCTAACTTTATTTATTGTATTTCTCGGCGACTCTACTCCTAACAAGATTGTGCAACAGAATTCCGCATGTTCTATTTGTTATTTGGAAATAACACGTGTATCTGTGATATTTTAAAACATATTTAATCAATCATTGTCGAGTGTATCAGTATTGGTGTGAGTGGTCGATTGATTTTACATTCAAAAAGTGCTAATAACAATAATTATTTCTCAATTTCCAACGAAAGACACAAAATTTAAACTCGATTGTTTCTTTTTTTTATCACGCAGGAATTAATGAAAAGATACAATGAGAGACAATTTGGGAGTTAACGATCTTTTCGGACACATTAAGTACGGCAACGTAATCGTTCATCTTCTCGTAATATTGTTCGGCACGTCCACTTGGATCGGTGTCAATGGGATATTCGTAGAACTGCCGTTGCTCGTCAATATCGCTCCGGAAGGCTGGAATCTACCCGCGTACATAGTTATAGCGACGCAATCCGCGAATGTGGGTCCTGCGATATACGCCTTCCTGCGCAAGTGTAAGTGCGAAATGAACGAATCATTGTGCATACTGTGTTTATTGTTCCTGCAAATTATTGCGACAGGTTTACTGATATTTCTCTACGACAAGACTACTGTCGTTGCCGGCGAGAGACACAGTCTTAGTCTGTTCGTCTCGGTGTTTCTCACCGCTCTGGTCGGTTGTTTCAGTTCCGTGCTCTTCATGCCTTATCTTCGTGACTTCGATAACGTTTACATCGTATCTTACTTTATCGGGGAAGGTCTGAGCGGTGTGCTACCAAGTGCGGTGGCCTTGATGCAAGGCGTGGGAGAACTCACGGAATGTAACGCCGTTCCTAACAATACATTGAAATCGGAGGTTCGTCTGAACTCGGAGAACTCCGGCCTGAAGTTCTCAGAGCGATACTACTTCCTGTTTTTAACCCTCGTGCTTGTCCTATCGTTCGTCGCATTTATTATTCTGCGATATTCCCCGTTTGTGCAAAGTAAGAAGAACCTGTGTAACTCCAACTTTCTCGCGCGAACCGAAGTACAATTAGTAAATTACAAGCGACACAACAAGTCCAGTATTACTGCCGATGCTTATTACACCGATGAAACGTCTAAGAGAGAGAGCGAAACGAATTGTCCCTCGACTAATGTAGCGAATAATTTGTCCGCGTTAAAGAAACTTCATTTGTACATTCTGATCGGGATGTGTTGCTTCTTCAGCAATGGATTTCTCCCGAGCATACAATCGTATTCGTGTCTGCCGTACGGCCACGTTGCTTATCAGCTATCCATCACCTGTGCTCAATTTATAAACCCGCTTGCGTGCTTCCTGACATTTTGGATCATGATATCAAACATCACAGTTATTAATTGTCTGTCTGCGGTGTGCTTAATCGCCGGGAGTTACGTTATATGCGTAGCTTCGTTATCTCCCGCTCCGCCGTTGCGAGAATCAACAATCGGCGTGGGATTAATCGTTTTGTCCTGGATAATCGTCATGGGCGTCATATCGTACTTAAAGCTCGTAATTGTGTCTCTCTTGAAACACATATCATCCTCGAAAGCGCTTTTCAATGTAGGCGCGATCATGCAAGTGGGTTCGGCTGGCGGTGCGATTGTTGCTTTTGTTTTAATTAATTTCACAGATGTTTTTCAAACGTACGATTCTTGTTTAGGAAACAATAGCACAATCCAAACGTCCGTGTAATAGTATGTAATAGAGCGCGTAACTGTTGTTTGACATGCAAATCAAAGTGCGATAACAAATGTAAGCGGACAATAAGGCTTTTGAATAACGAAGTGTCTTTTCTTTTGTGAAGACAGCAAGAAATAATGACATTGTCTCATATATTGTTACTCTAAGATTGAATGCAATAGTCTATATCCGAATCTGTAGAGCAGAAATATATATTTTATGCAAGTAGAGATTTTTCTCAGTATGATATAGTGTGTGCATGTTATTAATTTCAATAAAGTATTCCGTTAATTAAACTAGGTCGAGAGATTTTAAAACAAGTTGCAGACTTGTGTACTATGCATTGTGCATTTACAACTATTCTTTTATACATACACACATTCAGCAAATATGTAGGAAAATGTAAATGGTGAGGGAAATGTATCTTCGCAAACATAACTTTGGTAATAGAGGTAACGTACATCAATCACAAAGCGGATCTTCAGTTAAATATATAATCACATGTGCAATATTGTTCGGATAAACGCTCCAATTCCCTTAATATAAGAGAAAATAAAAAATCTTACAGAGGAACGAGGGTCCAGGTATGTCGCTGTTCGAATCTCGAGACACTCCACATGAAAAAAAAAAAAGTAAAGGAAGACAAAAGAGTAGAATAATGAAGGGATGATGATGTGTGTTTAATTCTGTTTTTTTTTCGCAGTAATGATATTTCTGGACCGTTTAAAAGGAACCTTTTATCCGAACAATGCTGTATGTAAATACACGGTACGTAGATACTGTATATAGATGCTGTACATAGAGATGCATCACATAACTGTGATTACATCGATATATAGGGCACAAATGGCTAAAATATTTGATTGTAGATATATATAAATAATGTGAATAAATTCCTAATGAGCCTTATATAACGAATTTTTCTTATATAAATTTGTTATATAATTGTCGTAGAACTTTATAAACTGTTGTCAAAAATAAAACGCTTTTTGCAAATCTAAGTTTTTTTTTTATTTATATCCCCTTGAGAAATTTTTTCTAACTGTCAATTTCTATCTTTGTAAAATGTGCAATTAACTTCAAAATTTTAATACTTTTGCAGAAATTTTTAAACCTTTTTTTTTTTAAGTGTGTATATATATAGATGTATCTACTTTGACACACTTTGTGTAGATGGCGCTACTTCGCAGCTGTGCGCGATGCGTTCAATCAGCTGTATAAGGACGTCAACACGATACCTGTCACTGTACAATAATATGACAAATCGTTATCGTAACTATCAGTGTTTATAGTATTTTAAAGTGTTTCTTTACTCATTCTACGCATCTGTTCTCGAGCAGAACACTCGACAATCGAATGAGAATATTCAGAATCGCACAGAGTGAGAAATAATGGACGACAAGAATGAGAGCAGCGTCTTCGATGACAAAGAAGACGCGCAACTCTCATTGTTGGATCTCCCAGTCGAGGTTCGTATCGAAAAAATATCAATTCTCGTATTTTTTGCACACCAATACACATACGTGAAATTCACTGCTCGTTGTCGCTGCCGTTTCGTCCTGTTAATCGCTCGTTAGTGCGGCAAGATATCGAGAAAGCGATCGCCTTTCTCTTCTCTGTGTGTGTGTGTATCCATTTCGTGCGCTTATCAATAATATTGTTTTTTTTTTACTGTGCATTTCAGATATTCCTGCATATATGCTCATTTTTAGAAGCGTCGACGTTAGTACACAATTTGAGCCTAGTCTGCAAACAGTTTTACCTGATTTTAAAGGATGACTCATTGTGGAGATCGCGAATTAAACACATATGGCCAGATGCTAGCTACCCAATCTTGCATCCTGGTTAGCTCAAATTGATAGCGTCTTACGTCTTGCACAGCTACTTATTTTGTAAATAAGTACTATATATAAACACTATATCTATCGCAGTTTAGATTAGTGCTAATGCTGTTCAAACTTTGCGCTTGCAGATGTAAATCGAAACTAGTGCTTGTCTTAAATTTCATTCACTCACGTGATGCTTTATTTTTCTTTCATGACAAACAGAAATCAAACACAGATAACAAAAAAAAAATTATGCATTTAAATTTTATATATATTTATATTATTTATAACTTTATTTTGAACAAGTTTGAACAGCTCAGTTTATTGTAGTATCTTGATATATTTTGTAGTAGTACCTTAAAATCTTTCAAAAAATTTTTCCATGTACTTATCTTTAGTTGTACAAGTTGTATATATGTCTTCAACATTCCATATATTTTTATTAGTAATATATTCTTTTATTTTTTTTATATCATCACAATCATATTTCCAGCAACCTCTGACAATCTGTTTTGGAAATTGTCATGTGTTGCGATCGAGAAAGAAACAACACAATGGAGAAAATATCCTGCGTCTGTGAATAGTTACACTATAAATAATTCGTATCACAGCACAATACATCCTTTTTTTATCAATATGTGTGCGATATCAATAGGATGGAGCAGCTGGTATAGCTGGTGCCCGAGATCGCAGTTTGTTTTATTGGAGAACTCCTGATGATTCCAATGTGGATCTCTCAAGAAAAGATTTTCTGGAAGTCTCCATTAGGTCTGCGCATAATGGATGGATTTGGGATCTGACCAAGATAGACGACACGCTTTATAGCTGCGGATGGGATCACACTGTCAAATCGTGGGCGCTTCTTACAACTGGTCTCTTCCGTAAACATATTTACGAGCTGTACATCATAATGCAACTTTCTTTCAATCACTTCGTAAAAAGAAGCGCGCAAATTGTCAATATAAAAATTTGCAGGACCACGGCTGGGGCGCTGCTGTGTATATCGTCGTGTCCGGAGCAATCCCTTTTTGCAACCGGAGGGTACAACAGAAGCATATTCATGTTCGATTCGAGAACAGGCACTAGACCGATCAAACAATATCGGTCGCACGCGGCAGCCGTTATTAAACTAGCCATGAACTCGCAATACATCTTATCTGCCAGTGAAGATAAGACAGTGTCTATTTGGGATCAGAGAGCTAAGCGAGTCTTAAAGTCTATCACTGTAATTAACATGTTATATCGTTTAGATTTATTTCGTTTTTTCAATAAAAATAGAATATCGTACGATCATAAATATTTTTCAGATTTCAAATGAAGCTTTTCCCATGTGCATAAGTATGCAACAGAATTGCGTCTGTGTTGGAGACAACGCCGGAAAAGTGCATATGCTGGATCCACAGAAAGACTTCGAATTGGTGAAATCTTACCCTACTGGACATACAAATACAATAACTGAAGTCCACATGACTCGCGGATGTCTGATAACGAGTTCTACAGACGGTACAGTTAGAATATCCAGTGCTACAGACCCGCCAAAGATCATCACTACATTTAATTCTGGTTTTGGACAAATCGCTAGTGTATGTATTGAAGAAGTTAAACGTCGAATGTTTAGAATAAAAAAAATGTCTCCAATGAACGTATATATGTATAATGAAATTGATTTTATTTTACAGATGGATTATTTGAACGGAGTTCTTGCAATATCTGGTCCCGAAATCACAGTAATTCATCCTAAATTGGAACAATGATAAACAACAACTTTTTATGTATTGCTTTGATACGTATAATATGTGTTTATTACTAATCTCTCTTACACAATTCGCGTCATATCTCTAATATATAATATATTGCCTTCCAACTATATTATATAAATTTATTGAAGATTAGTTTAACATTTATTTATTTAACAAGAGATTCGTTTAACATTTATTTATTTAAGAGCTTTATAAACATAGACATACGTACACTAAGAACTCAAGTTTTATAATAATTGAATCACATTTATATAAAGAAAAATAGAGTAGATATTTTTATATTTCATGTTTTTATACATGTGTATTTGCATTTTATGTATTGCATTTCTATGTCCGTCATTTTCTCAATTTCTTTCGTTATTTACTTGGAAATTCATCATTAAAACTCATTTTACTTTTTCCATTAACGTTCAGAAAATACCAAAAGTTGTAACATATATAATAAGAAATTTAATGTAAATTATAAAAATAAATTGAAATATACATATGTCCTTCTGTTAAATAAAACAAGATCGAAATCAAAACCTTTTCTGAAAAACGCGCGCGAGAGTGTAGAGTTCGAATAGGTCATGGGTCGAAGAAAACAACTTGCGACGCACCTGTTTACGTTATCGTCGCTTGATAAACTTCGAACTCGAAACAATCGACGAGTGCATTCGTCTAGTACTTGTACGCTACTCTTGAATTATTATATTGCTAAATGCATAGCAAAAATAGTTTCGCGTGATAGTTCGCAAATCGGAAACGCAAGCTTCAAACTTTGATCTCGTCAAGATGTCACGTGACGTACTGCGCAGGTTGCGCGACGCGCTTCAAGCGATTACGTTCGCAAGTTTCAGTTTTTCGTAAAACTTGCAGCAAGTCGCGTTCGCGTCTCGTTGTTGCGTGTTTACTTCGCGCAGAGTTACAATTTGAATGTTGTTTACGTATTACACGCGAACATAAAAAGCGACTTTCGTCAGTTTTCCACTCGAAACATTTCACTCGCTACGCGCGCCCTCGCTTGAAGAAGAAATTCGCGGTTGCGAACGAAGAGGTTAGGTTAGGCTTGCTGACTCACGATGGCGCTAAATTCGTAAAATCTCGCGAAGTTTGGCGGAGAATACGGTGAATTTTCTTGAAGTGATCTTCGAAAATAAAGGCAGCAAAAGGGACAATAGCGAATTCTTCGTGGATCTTGCCAGCAGCAGCAGCATCGGTAAGTCGAACTTTTCTTAGAATTTATATTCAAGATGCAGCACGAGACGCGCATAAGAAATTATGAAAATAAAAAAATATGAAGGAACATCTCTTATATTTAAATATACGACACATATAAAAATTAAATTTACATAAAAATACATAATATATACATGTACATATGTATATATGTGGTGGAACAATTTAAAAATATATTAGACAAACTGCTACAATACGTATAAGGAAGAAAGGGGAGGAATAAATACAGAGCGGTTAGCAGCAGAATGCACAAGTCTGACCTGTTGACTTTTTTTTGATTCACCCGTTTATTCGCGCAAAACAAGAATAGACTTGGATATATCCTGTGTCGCTAATTGTACTCCACATTTACACATCCGTCCGTATACATACAATATACATACAATACATACAGTACGCGTGGTACGCATCCCCCAGAATAACGAAATGCGTTTGTGCACACACACTCATTTTACATATTATATGTATGTGTATATAATAGTTTTACAGTAATTGGATTAGGATACGATTCTTCAGCCCTTTCTAATCTTCGTTCTCGTACGCTCGAATTTAACAGCTTTAAGCATCGTGTGCGTGTGTTTTTTTGTTTTTTTGTTTTTTTTTTTTTGTGCGCGTGTATACTGAGTATATACGTGTTTGTATGAGTATTTTCCCCATTCGTTCGTGCACTACGCTTCTGTCTGTGTCTACTACAACGTGTACAACATTCGTCACAAAAACATCCAATGTCGTTTGTCGTCTATAAGTAAATATACAAAAACTAGGCAGCGAAAGTTGGCGTGTTTCGTAGTTAAAAGTGTATCGTCTGCTCATGTGTTGCGTGTTACGCGTCCATTCACAACAGAGAAAAAGCAGAAGAAGATGAAAAGATAAACAAAACTAAAAACATATCCGCGGACGTGCACGCACGCTCGCTCGCAAGCAGCTTTCCCGCGTGCGTATCCTCGTTTTGCGCGCGTCAACGCAAAGAACGAGCCGCGCGCGCGAACACACGCGCGAGTCATTCGTTGGCCGATGTTTCTCTACGTTGCACTAGATAAGAATGCTGATTTTCAGATACATTTTAAAACACATTCGAGTGCTCGAGGAATCAGGCCGGCTTCGAAACAAACACGTACGCTTGAATCAAATACACAAAACAATTACTTGAAGCAAAATTTATATTCGTCAAACTGTGCATTTTAAAAGCAATACGGGCTTTGAAAAACGATCTTTTTCCGCTGACTATTGTTAGCGCAAAAAACCTTGTGTGGTGTCGTTGCACGAAAATGTTGAAGTCAAAATAAATGCAAAAGAGAGAACAAATGTAACAAAATTTATGTAAAACGGTTCAATAAAAGTTTAAACAAGTGTTTGAAGTTTTTAAACACTTGTTGAAGCGCGTGTGTTTCCGAAGTTCGACCTGAAGCCTGCGATCTGAAATAGCTGAGACGGAATGATTTCAATACTGATTTTGGAATGGTTCGTGATCCTCTCGATTAGAGCGGCGGTCGTGTCGCGAAACACGGCGGGAGTTTTGTGACACGCGTTTTCATGGTTTCGTTCTCGAAATGATTAAAAAGCAAGTGATATACGTAAAAGAAAACAAATTACATAATTGTTAGATTTTTTTGCTAATGTAATCTTCTCTTTCAAAAGTAGATTTAATGTCAGAAGAATAAAAGACTGTTTAGAAATCGGCTCATTTTTGGTGGCAGCCCGAGTCGATTTTCCGAGTGTCGTTCTTCTGTATTATCCTGTCTTTGTTGGGACGAGTATAGTCTCTGGTCCGATTTTCCCTCGGGATTGTTTCGCGCACACTCGGACAATCATCCACTTGGACGCGTTCGCTTTAAAGGATTCGCGCGACTTCTCCCGCTGTGTTCGCGACGCTGTTATCTCGATATATGCGCGCTAATACTTTTGCTCCGTTGTATGTGTGTTGTCTTATATAACTTAAGAACGTGAAAAAATAAATAAATACTACGCGTTTTTATGCGTGACTGGCTCCCGCCCGACCGAACACGGAAGAAGAACGCTGCGAAACGGCGCAATTTGCGCATGTCTATCGAATAAATTACAGAGAGATGTTCTTATCCTTCTCTTGTCTCAACATGAAGCACCTTTAAGGATGTCGCGCGTCCATCTTGCACACACACACTCAAGTTGCACAATCGAATATTGTTGACATTCTGCCAGCGTTTTCTTTCACCGCGTCGCCAGTGCGTTCACCCGGGCGGTGAACGGACGTCGTCGCATAAAAATTACTATAATAACAACAATAATTCTACTACAATAGTAATAATAATAGTAATAAAAAAAACTGCGCGACCAGTTCGAACGACCTTTATTATTACGTATTGTTATATTTTAAGCAGTCAAAAGTTAAAAAAAATTATCTAATTAATTAATTTACTTTATTCTTGCGCCGTTTACTTTAGAAAGAAGAAAATACTAAAAGCCAAAAAAAGACGGAATTTAGTATTTCAAATACGTTATTCGTTTTTTAGTCAAAATCTTAATTTTAGCCGTGCTATTGTGATGTTCAGTTTCAAGAGATTTAACCTATCGTCGGTATATTTTCTTTGTGTCTGTCACACGCACATGTTTTCTAAACAAACAATTGAAGATTTCAACTAAATAACGAAAACATGAAGAATGGTGATAGTAATAAAAATATAATCGTGTATATATGTGTGTGTGTGTACGTGTGATAATAAGAAAGTAATAATAATAATAATATAGGTTTATACTAACTACGTAGAGTGATGGATGACGACGATCAATAATTAATTAATGATTAATCGAAGAAAAACGAGTGGCGTGGTGCGCGAGAGCACAGATATTTTATCGACTAGAATTCGTATGGATTCGCTGTGTGTTGGGTCTGTTTGCGTGGCTCAATCGTACCGTTTCGCTTCCTGTCTCGTTATATGGTATGTTATTGTTTTACTTCATTCCTCATCGTGTCAAGCAACGACGCGACTCACCGCAAAGAATCGCCGTTTGTCTCTCTTTCTCTCTCTCTCTCTTTCTCCTTCTCCGAATTCTCTTATCATATACTATTTTTACCGTACTCTCTGATGTTAACAGAACGACGTTCACCTCTCTGTTCGGTGAATATTACGAGAGAGAGAGAGAGGCAGACAGAAGAGAAGAAAGAAAGAGATAACATCTTAAGAAACGGAACAACTTAATGAACTTAATGGACGTTGTATGTCGTTGCGTCCTTCTTCGGCAATCTCCAGATTGAACCTTTTGAAACTTGGCGAAGATCCTGGAATGGAACTCTGTTGAATTTCTGTGTAGAATGTCCGAATGTTCGCTCTTGTGCGAGATGAAACAATTGTCAAATTTC
This sequence comes from Pseudomyrmex dendroicus, assembly GCA_014825645.1. NCBI lineage: Eukaryota > Metazoa > Arthropoda > Insecta > Hymenoptera > Formicidae > Pseudomyrmex > Pseudomyrmex dendroicus. Next base: position 1,742 of record QVNZ01024742.1, on the reverse strand, counting down.
TCAAAATTCGCGGAAAGATGATGAAACATTAGAGATTTCTTCTTCCCTTTTTTTTCGTCAAGACAGAAACATCGCATCTTCGTCGATTTTCTTCACGTGTGTATGTGTGTGTGTGTGTGTGTGTGTGTATATATACGTGTGTATGTGTTGCGTGGTGTGTCTCCGTGGTGCGGCGCGTCGTTGCTCCTACTGTGTCCCGTTTACTTCTTGCGACCACCAATTATGGTGGCCATCTTCTCGAAATTTTCCTTCTCGTCCTCAAGCAGCAACGCTTGGATGCAGCTGGTGAAGTATTGTGTAGTGAAGCATTCTTGCCTGTATGATAAAAAGATCGAGAATATATAGATTGATTAGACCGGTTTAATCCAAAAGCCACCGACACATTTGTGTCTGATGATGCGTTCACAGAATCTGTTCGCGGGTTGTCATTTCAATGCAAATAAGAAAACAATTTTCAAAATGAAAATCTACGTGAAATTTAAATCACAGAGACAATTTACTGCAAAATGTTTTTACTGTCTCGATTGAGACTCAATGCATATTTAATTCTCTTTGATTGTACACCTGTGTAAATTCTACACGGTTGTATAAGAGAATTTATAATTTTATTTTTAATAGATAGAGAATTGTTTTAATATTTAAAGTTTATATACACAATGTATGTGTGTATTCATATATATATTTTTTGATATACATTTACTTTTGAGCAAATAAAGCGAACAGATCTGTGTGTTAGTAACTGTTAGTGTACAAGTAGATATTTGGACGTGTGTGTGGGAAAGTGTGTTGATTGTTTTGCATTCAATATATTGTAGCATTAAAAATTTGCTTATATGCTACAAATTAAAGAATGCAAATTATGCTTAAAAAATGTTTCAAAAATCACAAAACTGTTCAAAAAATGTCAAAAATCGTAAAATTACAAATATTGTCACTTAAAAATCCTCTCCTACGTCGCAATCCGCTCCTTTTTCATCACCCTGAAAAAGTGGTAATGACAAAAAACATCAACAAGATGCAAAAATACCAAAATCTCATTCGTAAATTCGTCGCCAAAAATTACTGACAAATTTATCGTCAAAAAGTATGTTTGTCGAGAAAGTGAAGTGTCAGAATGTACGAGATGATGCTGTGTTACATTGTCAGTAATGTTGCATTTTTTCGATAGTAAATATAAATAATAAAATATAGTTATCACAAAATTTATACGTTTACGTGTATAATTTCTACTAATTTTCCAAATAATATTTTTATAATATCCAAATTCTATATTACCGAAAAACAAAAAGATTTTTTGTTCACACTTTTAATTACAGTAAACAATAAAAAAAAATCTAGAAATTTTAACATTCAACTTGTTTCATATTGCAACATTACTTGCTAGTACAAGCTACATACAAAATTACCTAATCTCTCGTACGTATTATATCTCGTTGAGAAGATATTATAATATGCGCGGATATTCGCCCAGGGGATGGCATCGAGATGCAACAAAAATATAATTTGAAATAATAACAAAAGAAAGTGTGGTATAAATAAAAACTGTACGTAACTCGGAGATAGGACTTGCAATATTTGTTCAATTATATAAAAGTTGTTTCAGACTTAAATTATTAAAAAATCAAATGAGATATTCACTCAATGTTTTGTAAATGAATGTATAAGTAATTTATAATTCGTCTATTATTACATTAACGTCACTTATTTTATAATTTTATCTGAAACAACACTGACATGTGGCT
>QVNZ01024741.1:0-22938 GCA_014825645.1 Pseudomyrmex dendroicus | reverse complement strand
GAGTAATAGCGTCCACTGACACTGTTACGTGACTGTTCTGGCACACACGGCGCGGCATATGTGTGATTAAAATACGGCATGCGATCGGCGGCGTGGCGAAGCAGACGCGTTGCGTTCGAAAAGAACGTATCATATTTTCTATTCGTTCTCGAAAGAAAAAGAGAGAGAGAGAGAGAGAGAGAGCGTAGAGAGAGCGTTAGGAGAGAAAGAAACGCGATAATGATTTTAAACGACGGTAGGTTCGATTTATGAAAGCGACGATCGCGCGGCTGCGGCCTGAATACAAGAAATGAAATTGTGTTGCTTTTCACTCTTCTTCTCTTCTTTCTCTCTCTCTCCTCTCTCGTCACATTCGTCGTCGAGACGAGATGATATCTCGCGGTCTCGGGTAATAGAAAGTAGTGCTGTTGGAAATCAATTCGCGCGCCGAGAGAGAGAGAGAGAGAGAAGGAAGCAGGTCAGTTAGCCGGCGGTGTATTACCGGCGGCGTTAAATTTGGGCGAACTGCATGAATTTTGAATTCACTCGAATAATATCCGAAAATCGATTCCGCCGCTCGGCCGTCCGGTCGTTATTAGCGCTTCGACGGTGACCGTTCATTCGGAACTTCATAGAAACGAGCCGATATAGTTCGACTACGCGCGCGACGTCCTATTTTCCCGTCATTCGTTCGATACGTTGGCGCGCGCGTTCGCAATTTTACATCGCAAAAATTGCGCCCGCAATCGAACCGCAACTTTCAATAAAACAAGGTGATATCGTGTATCAAACATGTGTTTTTTTTCTTCTATCTAGCCGCGCGCGCAAATTATTCGCTCCGGCGAAAAAAAAAAAAACTAAAAAACACCGTGTGCGCGTATGTTTGTATATTTCTTCTCTCCCGTGTCTTGTAAAAATATCGCGCACAGCAAACGATCGAGATAAAAATTCTTCACTTATGTTGTGCTTATTCATCTCCTTTTCAAGAATGCAATCGAATTAATTGTCTCATCGAGAGTTTCCCTCGTTAGAGGCGAGAAAATAGCGACGCGTCATGACAGCTGCACGATTTATCTTCTCCAACTGTATCACACACGCACGCACACATCGTGAGCTCAGGAAATCGGGGTCTCGTCATTATGTACCAACGAAATGTTCTACAAATCGCTCGGATATAAACGCGCTCGATTTGCTAACGCATTTTACAATGCGTTCTAACAACATCCATATCGTTCCGTAAAAGTGTCACGCACTCTCAAAACGTTCCCGTCGGAAAGAACGTTACGGAGAGGGTTAACGACCCTCTTCCCCTACCATCTCCTCCACTTTGTCATTGAGCAAGAAAGTGACGGGGAACCGGATGAACGACACGGCACATATTCCCCGCCATTCAGCGCGCGCGCGCGCAATATCTCGCATTATTACCTATCCATATCGATATTATCGGGATAATGTAACGTTCGCTCTCGGTTCGATTCTTGCGAATATCCATTCTCGCACAAATCGGATCATTTCCATTCGTCCCGGATGGAAGAATGGCTTGCTGATACGCGAAATCCCCGCGGGGCGAAAACCCGCCAATTACCACTTATCAGACGCGCGGAACACACAACGGATTGATTCCCCGGAGGGCAGATTTTAATTAAAAATTCTCGTGAAACCTCTGCGTATACATATATACTCCGCGCGCGACTACTACTCTCCGGCGGTCGCGGGAAGCAAGTTAAATCCCTCTTACGGGAATTTTCTCATTGTTTAATTTATTATCGCACGTCGTAATTAAATCTTTTCTTACGGATATGTGACGTCACACTCTGATAAATATTTGATTTCGTATGTCTTAAGAAAAGAAACAACATATGTCCGCTCGGTGATTAGCGAACAAAAAAAAAAAAAAACATGGCAATCTGCAAAGCAAATTATATGATAATAAATTTTACAATGAATGACGAGTGAAAATTGCGGAGTACGCGTCGTGAGGCTCACCTGAAATAATTAAGAACTAATTTTATTCTCGTGCGGGCGGAGAGGTAATTATATAAGATCGTTTCTCTTGAACGCAATACTTGAATATTTGTAAAGTAAAATATATTCGTATGTTTCTCAAGAGAATAAAATTGATTTCTCTTTCTTTTTTCATTCCACAAATTTTTACGAGAAACGAGAGTTTAACGAGAGTGTAGTATTTCGAACAAAAGTTTCGGACTCTATTTTGCGTGGGAACTCACTCACATCGTGCGCGCGCGCGCGCGACGCATTCGGGCCGATCTGTTTTTCCGGTGCTCGTCGAACTGTTCCTTTTTTCTTTCCTCTTCTTTTCCCTTCGGCATTTTTTTTACGCGGCGGCGGTTCATACGCTGTACGTGACATCGTCCGGTTTCGTCGCGGACGAGCGCGCGCGAATGTGATAGCGCGGCGAAAAGCTTGCGCGCGCTCTTTTATCAGGCCGGAGGGTTCAAAAAAATTTATTATTTGTTAGCGAACCTGATAACCTCCGGAGCGAGAAGGTCCGAGAGTCCGGGAAGCCGATGTGTGGACGACTCTCGCATACGCGCGACAATAAAGTAGACGAAAATTCAAACGCGCGTTGTTGATCCACTTGTCGTACACGCCGATCGATGAAATTCGATTCTACGATCGCGCGCGCTCCGGCAGGTTCTCGTCGACGTCGATGCGCATTAAATCCCAAACAACGACGCCGGGATAAAATACGACGACCGTGTAAAACGACGTGCGCCCACAACACTCGAAAAGATTTATGGAATTACAATCCTATGCGCATCAATGCTTCAGTTTAGCAGTGAAAGCAGATCAATCGATCTCATTTTAAAATGCTTGTGCGTTTTTTGCTTTTCGATCGCGATTCGGAAGAGAGATTTGTATATCCCCGATATACGTGTCTCCGCGATTCCGGTGGATTTACAACCTAAAGGATATTGGATTCTACATGCAAATACGAGATAAAAATGTAGAATAAAAAAAAAAAAAAGTATTTACACGAGACAATTTTTTAATTTTCTCGGAAACGAAGTCTCGTGCGCGAATAGACTTTTATTCTATTTTTTCGATTTATATTTGCACACCTTTGCGTGACGTTGTAATTTTCGTTACTTGCGAATTCTTGACGTTACGTCAAGTCGAATTATGCGCAATGTCACGCTCATGGCTTAAAAAAAATCCTCGGTTAAAAATCCGACGTAAAGAGTAATGGTAAATTTTGTTCATTTTTTGCATTTCGAATTTCAAACTTTTTCTCATAGCAAATAGTACTATTAGATGAAACATTAATCCCAGTAAAATTTTAAGATAAGCATAGGCACGGTTCTGGAGATACAAAGAGGTGAAAGTGATGATTTTTAGTCAAGGTGTATTGCATAAGGAAGACTGCGTGACTGAAGTTCATGTAATATTGAGGATATATTCTGTCGAATGGATCATCCATGATCCATTGGACATATCCAATATTACATTTTGGTTAGTAAAATTTTAACATTATGCTAGAATCGGCAATTAGAAACAAAAAGAAGATCGATATGCGATATATATCGATATGCGATATATATCGATTTGCGATATATATATCGATTTGCGATATATATCGAAATGCGATATTATAATGTTTGCATAGACAAATCTTATTCCTGCTCAAAACGCTCCTTCATATCTCTGAAACCGTGCCTATGCTCATCTTAAAATTTCTCTGGTATTAATGTTCCATCATATAGTACTATTTGGCATAAAAAAAAGTTTGAAATTCGAGGTCCAAAAAATGGGCGAAAAAAACAGATCTTTTTGCCATCTTTGAATTAGATCCATCTCGCGAGAGTGTAGCAGTATTTTTACGAGCGAACGTTCCTGCCTAATCTCGCCGTGCTCGTTCAATATTTGCACGTCTCGTTGAACGCGAGACGGTGCGTGTTCGCTCTTCTCTGTTTAGCGGTGACAACGTAGCGCGAAATGTGTAACAGTCGAACGTAACCTAGATGACCATATGTGGGAGGCGGAGAACAGGACTTCCGGCATACACACGGCGTACACGCGGGGCACGTCGTCGTCTGTTATTTGCGATATAAAGTGCAACATTATCGAACGTTCTGCAGTAGACTATGAATTCATTCGCCGGCGAGCTTCCCGTATATTTCCCGTGTATTTTTCTTCTTCCACCTCGGCCGAGTCCTCTGCCCTCCTCTCCTTCCGTTCCGACCGCCGAATAAATGGTCACGAATGTAAACGGTTTCTGTAAATAGAAGCGAACCGAGTGCTTTCTCGGAGATGCGCTTCTGCATCCTGAATTACGACCGATACATCTTGATCATAAATGTTTTACGCGCGATCGTAAAAGGAGAAAAAAAAACCTGCGATTCTTGTGTGCACATAAAGCGCGCGCGCGTCAACATCGCTCGAAGTCGTAAACGGCAATATAAAAAAAATAGAGATGGAGATTCTGACGGATCGCGCACGAGACACAATCCCTTCGACTATTTCACGATCGATCACAATTTCGGCGCGTAATTTCAGAGTGTCGATATATTCGTTAAAAAACATTTTTATTAACTATAATACACCACGCTCACACACACACACACACACGTTTAACGTGACATCTTTTCTTGAAACTTTTGCGGACGCGGGAAGTAGTTAAAATTTTTAAGAGACAGTTTTCTCTCCGTGCGCTTTCGGGGTCTCTGCGCGCGCTATGGAGAGGTTTATGTGGCATCATTTATTCCAGCTATAAATTTTCGATAAGAGTTTCTGCGTCTCGGGTTTCTCCTGATTCCCGTGTCCCGGCGCGATTCAACACGAATGACAAGTTTGCACAAAGTAAAGGGACGCGAGCTTCTAAGACTCGCGTTCATTTTTTTTCATGTCAAGTTCTCTTCCCGCAACCACCACTGTTCGCAAGACGAATGATATCAGATGCAGGATGCGGCACAGATATTAAATTCAGACCGCCGCTCCTCGTCGGAGAAAATTACGAAAGCGTGTCTTTTTCCTTCGCACACACCTCACTTCGTAACAAAACTTCCCGTTTCTATCTTTTTTTTTTTTTTTTTTTTTTTTTTTTTTTTTTTTTTTTTATATAATAATGTACGAAACAAAAAAGTGAGCATCGGACGCGCGCGTCCGTGACAAACAACAAATCGGACAGTGAGCGAAAATTCGAGAGCAAAATTACATAACAGGTTACGCGCGAATTGTATGAACATTGACACACGCGAACGATGTTTCGACAAAATATCCGCGCGTATATATAATACTTCGCAATATTACGTAAATTTGTGTGTGGCGTCGCAGTTTCGACAATCCAATGTTCAAAATCGATCGACAACTTTCGAAAACGATCCTCGCTGTCGAATTGCAGACCGCAGGGATATATTAATTACCGACAATGCATATTGTCAAAATGTACCACTTGTCAGAGGTTTAACGCGATTATTCCATTATCGGTCTGACCTAACATTCATATTATGATAATGTGTTAATGCACGAGCTAATCCGAATTTCAATAAACTCGAGTTTAATTACGTTGACGTCCAATAATAATCGACATAATGGGCGCGTTAAGCGGCGTTAATCCGAAATTATAAAAAAAAAAATCGAGATTATTCACTTTTCGACGCGGCAGTTTGTCGAGATTCTCCTCGTGTCGCTCGTTATCCTCGCAACAATTTACAAGTCAAATTATTATTATTTATATTATTCTCGTTTAAAATGTAGGTAACACGTGTTTGTGATTTACACTTAAAAAAAAAAAAAAAAAAAAAAATTTACCGAGTTGCACGAATGATGGATTTTACTCGGCACGAGTGTGTCATGTTCGCACATGTCTCTCTGTACTTACGCGCGCAATAATAACGCGTCTCTTTCTCTCGCGACAACACCACGAAAACACACCATTAGATTATTAATTGCGTACTCACTTGTGCGAGTCTCCGGATACGCTTTCGAGCGAATATCCACAGGAAATCACCACGAGAGATCGATTGAATTAAACCAGACGCGTGTAGTGCCAATCGATATATACGAGACGGGCGTGCGCTCGCTTGCGGCTTCTCCGCGCGTGAATCAAAGTGCGAATCGCGAGCGATCCGATTCCGTGCTATCGAGAGGAGGATCGCGACCGCCGTTTACCGCCTCTCTCGCGTTTACCACTCAGTCGGACCAGCACATACTGGCTCTCTGACCGCCTGTCTGTTAAGCGAGTTTTCTCTCTCTTTCTCTTTCTCCCGTGTGATGGTGTTTCCACCACGTAAAACCACTCGCGAGTGGTTCCTCCCTCCCTCGTCTAGGTGAGCGCGACAATTCAGTGGAAGAAAGTAGGCTTCGCCTGACCCTTCTTATTCCGTGAATCGACTTCGCTATTACCTCGCCGCGAAAAAGAGCCGATCGCCAGGTGCTTTCCACCTCGTGGAAAGTTTACGCGCGAGATGTTCTGTAAAGAAGAAGTTCCCGCACGCGGGAAACGCGATCTCGCTGTCTGCGAGCGCGCATCGCGCGGAACTACAACCTAAATTTCAGATATACTTGCACTTTGGAGTGACTCTGAATATACACATCGCGCTGACGTGTTTGTTGCGTTCGAGAATTTCCTCTCTCTCTCTCTCTCTCTTTCTTACTCAAACAAACCGCGCGTTTGTGTTTCTCGTTAAGGTTTATTAATGAATTCCCTGCGGTACACCCCGCATTTATGCGAGAACGGTGGAATTCTCTTTCCGACAGATTCGCTCGCAAAGTTTTTCAGTTTCTTTCGGCGTAATTAAAGGAGGATTAGGTGAAAGCCAACATTTTCGGTTTCGGAACACAATGTGAACCGCGGTTTATTAAATCGCGTTAATTATCATTTGTTGAGTAAGAGTTTCTCACAATTCTCCTTTTCACTTCACTCAGCCTTGAAACAACTTCAAAATTGATAATCACGAGAGATGATGTGATACAAACGATCCTTTAAATTATGAGCGGCATCTTCTCGTACTCTTCACATTTTTGCGATGTAATAAGTTTATTATTTGTATTAAACGCGCCACACTTTTGCGAGTTTTGCAAATTAAAGTCGACGATTCGAAACCGCGGTTCTTATGCCACTCTGCGCGGCAATGTTATCCGTACGTGTTACGCTAAATACAGTTATTTTACGTAATGCCAGCAAAACGGAACAGACATTGAATATTACGCGGAAATTTCAGCGAGCTAACTGGAAAATTAACGGTCACAGTTAATTTGCCCTTTTACCGTTTCACAACACGTGACTGCCGCGTATTGCTCGCACACTTCGTGTTTCTCTCACAACCCCGTTGGATTTTCCAACGAAAGAGGATATCAAATTTTGTTTAATTACAATTTCATTTAAATTCATTTAATTCCTAATAGGAAAAGCGTAATACGATAACTTTTTGTCAATTTGCTTTTTGTTTTTTTTTTTACATTAAAGCGATCGAAAAAATTACATTTCGAAAAGGAAGAAAGTGAGAAAGTAAATTAAAGTAGAAAATATATGTCGCGGAGAAATTATGAATATATACGTTGAAAAAAAAAAAAAAAAAAAAAAAAAAAATAATCCGAGCCGGATACATCATTGCGAAAGTTCGATTCTCCGGCGAATCGCTCGAATGTGACAAGATAATCGGCGTAAATCAGCGTGCGAGGTGCTCGACAGACGCAGGATATTCAGCCGCGGAAAGTTGTATAGGAAAGAGACTCTTCCGTCGCTCGTAAAACCGCTTAATTGCGAGAGTTGCGAGAAAGATAGTGGGGCACGGGAAGATAGCGGAGGAGAGCACACACGAGAAAAAGATCATGTGTACATACGTTCCAATTTTACGTTCGCCTTCCGCCTCGCATTGTTATAACAGCGCCGTCTGTTATTGGCGCGCGTTTGCGCAACGGCGAATAATTAGCGCGGCCCTCGAAAAAATTTAGGAGAAATAATGGGCTCGTTGTTATTCGTGCGCGAAACGCGGTGTGGCAACGATCGAGATGTTGGCTTTCGCGTTTCTCTATATCTAGCGCGCGCGCGCGCGCGCGTCATACACTGCCGGTGTATTTTCACGTGGGATTCAACGCTCGTATGTAATTTCACGTACAGAAAGTAAAATATATAATGACGCAAAAAATGACGCGACTTAGTGTCGTGTCACAAATCCCAGTTTTTTTTTTTACACGATGTCATTAGCGTGAAATTATTCGAAAATCTCAATCGAAGAAGCTAATGATGTGTTGCATCTCGCGGAGAGAAGACGATGCGGTGAGAAAGGAAGGGATTGAAAAGGGGAACGTGTGCGTGCGGGGTGCGTGCGTTATGACATAATTGAAAGTTCGGAATGCGCACCTTCGAGTCGAAGTAGTCCACGCCGTTACGTTCGCCTCGCAAAACTTGTCCGTGTGGCGCCGCCGAATGGTGTAACTCTTGCCTTTTTGCTCTCCGCCGCAGGTGATTGCCGCCAGAAGATATAATTGTATCGCGGCTCCCCTCGGGCAAGAACGTTGATGTACATCGATGATTTTTCTCACGTTGCCAGTGACCTTCCCCTACTTTCCGCAGCCGAAAGATTATTTCTTTTCTTTTATACCCAATAAAAAAAAAAAAAAAAACAAAACTTGAGAAGCGACAATTGTTTGTTTTACAACAACGCGGAACCTGATTTCCCACTGTATTTTTTTTTTCTTGATTATAGAAAGCGATTGTAAGCGCATCTTACATATATGTAAGGAGAACGCGTATGAAGGAAACATTTCTCTCTTGCGTACGAAAAAAATATAATTCAGACATTAGCTTTCTCCGCTATTTTTATTTCCGGCCGTCATTTTCACGTGCGCTCCTCAATTGATATAAAATTGCTCGCGATATCTTACAGTTCCCAACAATTTTCCCATCCTCTTTCTCGTCGTTGCACGCGATAAACGTTAACGTACGCATTATTTAAAATTTGCGCGGGGAAAAAATTATACGAATCGTCTCTCCCCGCGAAAGAGGAGCGTCCGCTCTTTCGAGCAATTCGAGAGTGCTTATTTATTTATTTATCGCTCGAGTTAACCGAATCCGTAAATTAACGTCGTTTCTGTCTCTCATCTAATTTCGTCCAGAAGTTATTTGCACCGATTTCAGCGAGCAACGTGGAGATACGCGCGCAACGCGTATACAACTCCGCGCTCACATAAATTATCCGGTTAAAACACGTTCATTTTCGTTTCCGGCACGGGAACGACCGGTCTCTCCCGCGCGAAACTGGATTTACGGGGAAAAACCGGCTCCCCGCGGGCTGTATTCCACGGACCGTTGCTCCCCCCCGGTTAACCGATCCCGCTAATCGTCATTACGCCGTGCGGGCAAAGTGCGCAGTTACAGCGCAAACATAATTAAACATCGGTTCTCTGTGATTGGTATTTGCGTAAACGGCGTGTCGCAAATCGACGATTTCCGATCACCGCGTTCGAGTCATACTCCGATTCGATTTCGCGCTAATTGTTTTGTCGATCGATCGCGGGGGAAAAAAAACGTAATTGCATAGCGTATTTCGCGCTGCAATTTTGTGCAAACTTGAATCTCCCTCCGAGTGGAAAAAAAACTCGCGACTTACAACAAACTCGCGCCGGAACAGCGCGTAAAAACTTGGCTCCCGCGAAGTTTATCCGACAAGATCGACTCGCAACAGTGAGTCAGTCCTCCGCGCGAGTTTAGCGCGGTGTATAATTAAAATCATAAGTTAACGAGAGTTTTCTCATTTGAGACAAAAATAACAAAGTACTTTAACGAGAAGAAATATATTGTAATCAAAACCGTATGTTTAAACGCACTTGGAATTATACAGTGCGTGCGAAAATGTGTCACGTGAAAGATAGGCCAGTAAATAAATTAAATAAATTTGAATAAGGAGTTTTAATTTCTATCTCCCCCACACGAATCTTCACGATTTGAAGACACACATATACACACACACACACACACCGCGAACAAGAAATTGCTTTTGCAAGCGGAGTGAAAAGCGGAAATGCACACTCTACACCATCGAGTTTCGAGTTAACCGTTGTCGGAATATTTGCATAAAGCGTGTCAGTAAGAGCTGGACGTTTCGTCGTGCCCGATGACTGCGGTACAATGACAAGACAAATTGACATTAACGAGACATCGAATATAATTCTCACGCGGATTTTCTGCCTTTCTCTTCGAATATCCGATTCAGTTGAAGAACCGGCGAGACTTTCAGGGTCAAGTTCGATTTCCGAAGCGCGTTCCTCTTCTTTTGTTTCGCGCTTGATGCCGGTTTACGCTTCACGAAAGAAGAAGCGAGTCCGCGTCGCTCCATTTCTCCCGGGAGAGATGCCGATTGCGATTTTTTTTTTCTTGTCTTTTTTCCCGTTGTAGCGTTGCCGCTCGATTAATTTTCCTCTCGCGCGAATTAAGCAAAACTTACACAACTTTCAAACACGCTCGTAATTAAAAACATTAAGAACATAAATAACTTTCGCGCGTTATCGACGATAAACCGCGACGATCGCTGCTCGCTTGTTTGGTTCGCCGGCTTGCTTTCAAAGGCGCGTTAACGAAAAACCGTCTCACGCGAAGACAATGAGGATTCGGTAGTTAACCAACATGCGATTACACGCCTCTGTGCGGTCTCCGCGTTAATATTAATTACTTATGCGCTTGATGCGGTCGAGCGAGTGACATCACGCGACCGACAACGGCGCGCGCGACAAGGCCTATTTCTCGCCGTGCGCGTCGTTTCCTTTTTATTTTGAGAGCACCTTCTAAGTGGACCAAAGAAATCGTTTATCGGCGACGGAAGTGGGTTACGAGCGCGCGCGCAAGACGCGCGATTAATTAACCGAAAAAAAAAGACGCGCACGTGCGTGCGAGATTTCGCGCCGCGCGAAAACGCGGCGTGTTTTTTCTTCTTCATCGCGGATCGATCTCGAATCGAGAGTTGAATTCGCGAAAATAAAATGTATTCGCTTCGGAATACATTTTATTTTCGCGAATTTCGTTTATATACGAAATCTTGATTGTTCTCCCGGCGTGTGGCATCAAAATGAAATTTCCGCCAATATCAGATGGAAATATCCGCTTCTGAAAATGTAAATTTTAAGTTGTCTCCAAATACAACGTTGAGCAAGTGGAAGAAAATTATTTACAGTGAAGAAAAATATGAGAAAATAAATATGTGAGAAAAGAAAATGTTACGCGAACGCATTTGTTAAAAGAGAACACGATTCTTAATGTTACTTATTTTAGTTTCAATTTTATTTCTCAAAACTACGACATCATATCAAATATTCGCTTCTCAGTTTTCTCTTTTTGATCTAAGAAGAATTCATTTCCGTTAAGGAAATAAATAAATAAATAAGAAAAAAAAACAATGTGAAATATTTTATTACATGCCTTGTAATGAAGCACTTATACTTACCCTATGTTGCATCGAAGCAAAATAAGTATCAGGCCAAAGTTGCGCGAAAAGAGATATTACGCAATAATAATAACAACAACAAAACGTCAGCATTTACTACAACGTTGCACTTAATGCTTTTTAATAGATCTCGATAGATTCAGTTTATTCTCGTTCTATAATAATCAGCGTTTTGTCTTTACTCTCAATATATATTATAGTGCCACGCTACGATGATCATGACGTTTCTCGACTGCGACGTATAATAATGCATATAATCATGATAACAATAATCAGGACAATAATCGCGAGCCGTTTGGTTGTAAACTGGCGTCGGACAATCTCGTAATTTGATCTCGTAAATTTATTAGCCATGGTGAAGTAAGAAACAACACGATAAATGTCTCTTTATCATCGCGTTCATTTCTCCACTTACTTGTTTTTAGGTCCCCGTTCGATCACGTAGATGTAAAACGATCTACTTTGCCTTCGAGCCATTTTACAATCGCAACGTTCGCGCACGCGATAACACTATCAATAATCGTACAACACGATTTATGCGAAACGGAAACATAACTACGAAGTATCCGAAAAAGAGAGATATCTAGTCATCATCCGCACACACAATCCGTTTCCTCGAGTTTGAAAGTGCGTCTCGATAATAGAAATTTATGTAGTCGCGATAACGTGACACTGCGAATTGCGCAGACAGCGTTTCGTTCCGCAAATACGCGCTTGCGAACGAAAGTGTTTCGGATTAGACAAATAAATCGTTTTTGACCGTTCCATTAGTTTCCATTTACACTTGTTTAATGTGAAGAAGATCGTATTCGTCAATGCGTTTCCCCCGACACAGTCAGTCTCGCCGCCAGCGAGAATTTCCCTCCTTGCAATGTAATCCTATGCCCGCGAGGCAGCGATATCGAGTTTCTGCTCTATCAGCAATTTGATACGGAACGTTTCCAAGTAACGATCGAGGCGCAACTTCAAACTCAACGACGGAGTGAGGAAGGGACAATAAACGGGTCTCTGCGATTTTCGCGGTAATTTTGCGTCAAACATGTTGCTTTCTCAACACACTCGCCGCGCTCTTGTTACACACTTGTTTCTGCACCACTTTCCGCCTTTTTCTGCCTCCGAAAAATTCAGACTTTTTTTTAAATTACGCGTAATATAATAACACATCATACGATACAATCAATACAATCGATACAATCTCCTATACAACTCGTTACAATATACTATATGTCATACGCTATAATAATAAACGACCGTGTCACTCGTGTGTCAAACAATTTTTTCTTCGTGACGACGGTATTCATTTTTCTTCATTTTTTTTGTTTTTTTTTGTGTTTTTTTTGTTTTTTGTTTTATATTTTTGCGAAACACGATCGCGGCGCGGCGTCTCGATCTACGAAATAAACTATGCGAAATTCATATATGCAAAACGTTCGACGAGAACGTGCCCGTCATTCGCGTGACGAAGAGAAATAACGACTCGCGAAATAAATGACTTCTATATTGTGTGTTTACTCTGTATATTTATATCTCTCTCTCTATATATATATATATATCTTTATATATATATTTTATTTATTTATATACTCATTTTATTTATATATATATAACTTTTCTCTCTATATTTGTGATTTTTCTTTCTGTCTCTCTCTGAAAATCTCTAAACTGCGTACTATGTGGACTAGCTTTACGATTTAATTTATTCAATTATACGAACGTCTGTATTTTCTCTCTCTTTCTCTCTCAACAAAAGCCTAGCTTTTCCAACATCCCGTACCGTGTTGATCGTCAGAGCATGGAGTTTTTCTTTCTTTTTTTTTTTTTTTAACACTCGAACTGATGGTTTGGGAGCATCTCTCTCTTTCTTAATTATTCGCGACAGCGCGGACTATGATTTCGAGCGCGTATCTTCAAGCACTTAATCGCTATTTAAAATGATGATCTCTCGATCGGCATTTCGCGGCGTTCGACGCGACCGCTCCTCGTGTATAATAATATTTCGTCGAGCTACACGCGAAGAATCTATACGTACGGCTTCTTCTTTTTCTTAACGCTATAACGATCTTTTAGGCGATTATGCTACAACATTCTATTTTTTTTTTTTTGTTTTTTGTTTTTAATAAGTACATCGATGAACGAGCTGTGCCTCGAACGATATCTGCGCGCGAGTTCATTTGCCAGTTGCGTGTGTGTAAATATATCCTATAACTGTTTAGCAGTGTGTGTGTGTGTGTCTGTGTTTTAGAGCAATCTTAATAGTTTATGTCGATATTATATAATTATATTCGGTTGTTGTGATTTATTATAATAAAGTTAAGAGCTACGAGTTACAAAATTTTTACTTACCGATATATTTTTTATCGTAGTATTGTACTGTACACTCTCGATGTGTACGTGTGTGTGTGTGTATGTGCAATGTGTGTAGTTTTTGATACAGCTCGCACATCGTTTATTTTTTCCTCTCCTCTTCTTCCCTTTCTGGTGCTTTTTATTAATATTGAAAAATACATTATGAGACTAATATTAATATGTTGCGTATGCGTGTATGTGTGTGTGTGTGTGTGTGTGTAGGTGTGTCAGCGAGAGCGATCGCGGTGCGAGCGAGAAAGCGATAATTAAGGCGAGAAAACATCGAAACGCCGATCTCGGGCGGGACTAGAGTCTTTATCGTGAAAAAAAGAGCTTTTCTTTCACAGAATCGAGAAAAACGCGTGCTACGGTCGGTTTCTACAACAATTGCTTGCTCCTTAATAACGTGGTGGTACGAAACGTAACAAGCAAGTGTATTAATTAGTTTTTTTTTTCTTTTTTTAGCGAGATCAAGAGGAGCGAATCGATCTGCGATCTCTTTCCTCTCGATCGTACCGATAATTCGCCAATTTATTATCGATTTTCTTTTTCTACGTTCGTCATTATTAAAACGGTAATTAAACCGGTATTACCGTCGCTATGTATGTAATTACAGTAATATGTACGTGTGTTTAAGAGACGCTGTGTGTTTGTAATCCCTGCTAGGTTTGCACGAGCGCGAATATCGGCAGACGGAATCGTTTTGCACGCAGTTTTTCGATCGACGACCGATCGATTCACGTTGAAAACATTTCCATTGACGAAAGCTTAATCATCTACACCCTTCTAGCAACGATTTTGGGATTTCTTTTTTTTCTCTAAATTGGCTACAAAAATGCTTCCCTTCTCGTTTTTCTTCTTCTTCGTTCACCGGTTTCGATCAAATTGATATACCGCTGCGTTTTATCGCGCGCATTGTATATATAATCCAGCTCTCTATTAGCTCCCCGTCTCGCTCTTTCACCATCGTCTCGTGCTTTTCTCGTGCACGCGAGTTTCGAACGGCAAGATCGATTGGCGACGCTGGCGTATATATAACTGCTAGATCGAGCCGCGCGGATTTTTCGCGCGCGGCTCTCGTAACAAGGTACTTAGGATTATTAAGACATTACTTTGCCTATGTATCACACTAGAATCCGTGATGTCTGTAAGTGTTTCTTCGTACATTGGAATACGCGCCGTGAGTTCCGCCCGCAGAACCCTGGAAAAAAAAAACAAGTTTGCAAACTCGCATATGCATTTAAAATTAATATGAAATTAATAAATTAATATAAATATTATAATATATTTATATGAAGATAAATTATGTAGATAGAAAATAATCTCTTCTACTCGCGCTATTTCGTGGCAAATTCTAAGGCTTTTTTCGACACACATAGTGTGTAATATAAATATCTAGAATAAATGATCGAAAGTGGAGAAATCTGAATACACTCACTTTTAATATTAAAATTATAGTTTTCCATTTATTTTTTATTTCTCGATAAGTAAAATGTAGTTGCTCAGTCTACGGATTGTATACCTGTCATTGTTTGGCGGACTTGTATCTAGCCAGCTTCAGTTGCAACGGATTGGATATTTTCATATGGAAAGCGATGTCGTCCAAGGAAACCTCGCGAACGTCCAATCCGCTGATCGCTAGAAGACAATCGCCTCTGCAGATCTTACCGGTTTCGATGGCCGGACCGCCTGGCGTCTGTAGAAATCGAAATCGGTCAAGCGTGATAAGATCGAGTCGGTCTTCTCATCAGTTAGTTAGACTTCGAAATGCAAGAAAAAAATTAAGTAAAACGCTCACCAGCTCGCTCACGTAGGCTCCTTTGCCGCTTCTAAACGCGGCGAAACAAATACCGGCTCCTCTGCCGCTCTTTTTCTGTATCTCGACCTCGTATTCCTCGGCCGGTTTCTCATGGCGCAATACCGATATTGTGATCTGTAAATCAACAAACCGACATTGGCGGAGCGTCACGCTTGCTCGATCAACCGAATGAGAACTCGTTGAGAAAATATCGGGACACGAAACTATGTCCGTCGATGTAAAAGTGATATCGCGAACGTGTCATTTTCTTTTTCTTTCAATGTAACAACAAAAAAAAAAGTAGAATGGAATATTATACACACTTACAGGCCCGGCGGGTTGCTTCAGAATCGTTTCACGAGCTTTAATGTATTCCATATCCTTGAACATCACATTGTTTATGCTGAGTAGCTGATCGCCGACTTGCAACCGGCCGTCCTTCATGGCTGCGCCATCGGGGAATAAATCCAGAACGAACACACCATTCTGAAACATTTGCTTTATTGTTTTTTTTTCTTTGCACATCGGTATCCGCTTTTAATCACCTATCTGTTATCAATATAATAATTAATACATCGAATTCCGTTGAACTTTGAATCAATTTGCATCCAATATCTGTCATATTTTTTCACATAAACCGAAATATTTTGCAATTTGTTTTTATTTACGTGAATGTATTTACCTTCTTGTTTGCAGTTAAAAAATTTACATATTAATGCACATATGCAAAGTCGCGTATTTCACGCAAAATAAATAAATTAAAAAAACAAAAAAAAACAAAATGCAATTTTGAAATATCGAAGATGCTCACCAAAGTTGTGTCAGAACCAC
Source organism: Pseudomyrmex dendroicus (assembly GCA_014825645.1). Lineage (NCBI taxonomy): Eukaryota > Metazoa > Arthropoda > Insecta > Hymenoptera > Formicidae > Pseudomyrmex > Pseudomyrmex dendroicus. The sequence continues at coordinate 6,582 of QVNZ01024741.1, read as the reverse complement.
CAACGATGTAAATACCCATAATTTGATTCTTCTCCTTCTGGAACTCTATCGTTACTTCTTGATCGACTGATATACTGCAAGTCTTCGGATCCAGCTGCTCTTTAGGTTTCTCGGGTTCTTTTGCTAACACACACACACACGCACATAAAATAACAATTTTATAAACGCAATTTTCCTTTTTATTTTTATATACGTGTATGATGTTTTAAAATTCTCGAAACTCTCGAGTTTACGTTTTAATTCACGCTCACCTTTTGGCGCCGGAGAAACGGCTTTATCGTCCTTTCCTTTCGCCTGGTCCTGTTCCGATTTGTTTTCGTTGGGATTGCACACCGTAAGCTTGACGACGCCCTCCGCTTTCTTCAACAACTCCGTCGCCTGAAAGAAATCAAATGATTGAACGTTTAGTTCGAAATTCCGGTCACCCGATTTTTCCGACATTATCTCTCATGGGGGCAACAAATAAAATTCAAATGTGTAATGTATCAAAACGTTTTGACGTTATTTCCCACAAGTGTTAAAAACAAATACATACCTCATCGTACGTACGGCCTAGTAAGCTATCCAGATTTACGGCCAGAATCATGTCTCCTATTAGCAATCCAGCCTGCAAATATTGTTTGCCATGACGCAAAGAATTCGCAGGTGTTCACTCAACGTGTAAACTCAAGCGAACGTTACCTGTTCGGCGGCACTGCCTTCCTGAATATCGGATACAAAGATACCTTGTCCCACGGCCAAGTGTTTTCCCTCGATAATCATTATGCCCAAGCCGTATTGAGACTGCAATCAAAAAATTGTAATAGAAAAAAATTAGAAGAAAAATTACAGAAATAGAATTTATTAAAAATATGTAACATATAAAATAAAGAATTTATAGACAATAAGTGAGACAAAAATTGTAACAAATGTAATTACGGACAGACAACTTGCCTTTTTCACTTGCACCTCGCGAACTCCTTTGTACTTGCTGAAAGCCTCTTTGAAAACCTGAAACGCGATACCGTGTTATTTGTCCACTACGAGGCGACACGTGCTTTTTGTATCAAGCAATTGCAGTTTCACATGCAATTGTGATAACGACGTTAAAAAACTCGAAGAAAATACTCGTATATTATTATTTATATTATTTATGTCATCTATCGCATTTATTGGAATAATTACGCGGAGCTGTTCAATTGCGGACGCAATCGATTGCATGTTAATTGTTTTCCAATGATTCGCGGCATTTCGATAAAGAAACTCTTGACTCTCGCGATTATTCTCGGAACGAAACAAATATATAAAAGATCGATTCTCTCCTCAAAGTAACTTACGTCATCCAAGGTCGGTGGAAATTGAACTATCGGCTTTACAGCAATGTCATTGATAGCCTTCGATCTCCTGCAATCGGGACAAGCGAAATCCGTTTAGAGTATTAATGAATTTTCTTATATACGTGTCGCGCGCGCGTTCTACGTCACACGCGTGTAACGTGTTACGATAAAGCACCGGGTGTCTCACCGATAAACGATGATCTTGAAGCAAGTGCCGACCATGCCTTTGATTATAGCGGAGGCGTTTAAATGACATCGTCCTTGCAGCACACAGCCGTTTATCTAAACGAAAAAAAGAATTTTTTATTCTCGTCAATTTTAACAACTTTTCAAAACAAGCTGAGACGAAACTGTGAGAAGTTTTGCAATTTTTCTCTATCGGTTCTTGTAAATTGTTGCTAGCTAGATTTTTCCACGTTGTGTAAAGACACGCTGTCATTATCAATATACGAGTTGTATTTTTTTTACTGTGTGCAAATCATGTTTTTTTTTTTTCTAAAAAAAAAAAGACCAGCGCGTTCTTGTGTAATAACGTCGTGACAAACAAGTTAAATAGATTATACAACGTGCGAATCGAAGGTTAAACAACACGACGCGGGGAACCCCGTCGTGTGTGTACATGACGAGAGAGCCGTAAAGTGTCGTAAACGTTAAAGTCGTAAAAACGAGGAGAGCAAAGACATACTTCCAATATCTCGTCGCCGATAGCAAGCCCGCCGTTCTTGTGCGCTACACCCTTCGGATTCATGCCGCAGATAAACACGGCCATTCGATTTCGATCCTTATGTCCAGCCAGAGAAATGCCCAGTCCCGATCTGTCCTTCTCGAGAACTACCATCAGCACTTTGTGTCCGAGATTGTGATATTTTTTCTGTATCTTCACTGCAAATTAAAATCGCATTCACAGCGCGATGGAGATCCGGTCCGAAAATGTCATTTCGAGAATCAAATTCGAAAAAACGCAGTTACTTCGCAATTATGAGACGCAAAACTAATATAAAAATAATATATATAACAAATATTAATTAAGAAAAAGAAATTAATATTTCTTAAATTTTATTTTTTTTAAATTCTCTTAGTTAAGCTATTCGAGAAAAATAATAACGCCGATAAAAGCCAAATGACGATGTACGTTTGAAATATATTTTCTTTAACGTGTAAATTAATTACCCGTAGTAATTCGAATTACATTCAATTTGAAAATCAGATGCTTAGTTTGCATTTCGTATATAGAAACAACTCTTTTTACCGCTTTACAAAATTTAAAGAAGACAAAAATAACATCCTTCTGACCAAAAGACGTTTTTTTCGCAAAAGAACGTCGTGGTCAGAATGACATTGCATTGCAGTTTACACAGTCAATAGAAGAAAACAATCTACTCACTAGCAGTATAGCCGTACTCGTCCTCTTCTTCCGGATCAGCTTCAATTTCTTCCTTCGTGCGTCTCACGTTTCCAGCGCTCTTTCTCGAAATCTAAGCACGTCGGGCGTTATAACGCGCGTTACATCTTTATAAATCAAGATTTATCGAAGGCATCGGATACGATTTTTTGATTACCTACCTCGATGCCGCCCTTGGTATAGACATTTCCCTCTAGCATACGGGTGTCCTCCTCGTCATCGCTCGAGCTCTCGCTGTGATAGGAATACTTGGGTTTCTCATCGGATTTCGCCGCGCGATCCTCTCGTTCCTCGCTCACCTCGCGAAGAATACCCGGAGGGTTCACGGGCGGCGTTGGAGCCGTCTTGCGAATTGACTTCTTCATGGAGGATCTGAGAAAACGATGAAAAAAAAAAAAGAAAAAAAAAGCCGGAGTAATCTCATTGGCTTTTCACGGAATACACGTGTGCGAGAGATCAATAAATACGAGAACCGATAAAAATAACTCTAACGCCGTTATTAAACTTGCAACATTGCAGAATTTCAATTCGGTTAAGACGGCAGCAATATCCTGACTTTATTTTTACATGGAATTTAATATAGCGAATGTTGCGCGCGAGTGATGATGAGGGAGGATGAGTTTGTTCTGAGAAAACGGGAGATGACACAAATCTGCGTGATCAAACCTTCGCGCGCTGGAAGCTGATCCATCTGCACTCGGTCTATGAGATTCTCCACGTGAGTAGCTTTGAGCGTCCCCGAGTCCTGGCTACACAACAAACAGAATGACTTGAATTTTTCAACGAAACGACGTAAAAATGTAATATTGCACGAGTCTCTCTTATTAAGTTATATTCGTTTCGGTCACATCGAATTACGACAGAAGCGAGATAATCGTGTAAAATTTTTTGTAACGTGAAAAATAAACTACAATCTCTGTGCAAACCGCGAAAAGTTCAAATTGCATCAAATTCGCCGGGAATCCTTTTCGGGTTGCACACACATGTGTTACAATATAAATATTCATAAATTTTAATTCATAAAATTGTCTATTTTTGTTGAAAAAATACATAGATTGAATTATATGCGCATTTATCGCCGCAAAATAAATCGGCGAATTTTACCAATTCGTGCCGTCGAATATCGCATGTAAAAAAAAAAAAAAACCGTAGTTTGTTCCAATGCAAATTGCGCCCGAAAAATATACAGTAAATTCTTCATGCGCAAACATTTCTTCTGACATAATTGTCAACACGGCCGCAACGAGTATTTCTCATATGTTTTTTGCTTTAATAAAAAATATATAAAAATTATTTATCATTATACAATATATTTATGGATAAAATATATAAGAAAATTTATTATCGACGCGTTATTCACAAAATAAACGCGCCCCGATTGAGAATTTACTCATAAACAATTACAATGCCGCAATAAAGGACGTATGATAATTCGTGTGGAACAAAACGTTTGTGGCAAACTGTGTGTGTAGGTAAGTTAATTACCCACACTGTGCAATAAGTGTAATTATCACTGTATCTCCGTGCGTATATTTAATTAAACATACATTTTGCCATCGCGCGCGAAAATTGCCAAGTTTGCAGCGATTCAATTAAAGAAATTAATTATCGCTCGCGCCTCACGAGCGAGCGCTTACCATATTTTTTCCCCCCCATTTGCCAATTAGAGCGGCAATTGAATCTACAAATTGTGCGCCGCACAAATCGCATTTTTTTCTGGGGAACAAACGGAATGAACAAGTAGTGTGCGTCTTTAGGCTGCGAATTGCTAAAAAAATTAAAAACAAACAACGGGGACAATTGTTCGACTGAAACTTTTAAACGTGTGCTGAAAACTGACCTGTATCACTTCTGGTGTAATGGACCTCGCTGGCGAAACCGGCGACGGTTTGCGACGAAAGGAGGCAGTCGTCGGCGTGCCTAGGCTGATGCCGGAAGAAGACGACGACGTATAACTCTTGACAGTCTGTTTCCGGCCTTTGGCGTCTCTTTCCTCCTGGAACGCGCTGCCGCCGTGCTCCGGGCTCTGCAATAATTTTTCAATGCTCTCTCGTCTCTTCTCGAAATCTCTCGGATAAAGCGCGCCCGTCAGCTTAAATTCATCTCCAATTTATCTCTCCCCGTATTTGTTACCGTAAAAATTTCACATGTCTGATACGTACCAAAGTGCACACGTGTGTGCACATTCACAATACCCGCGAAAATTTTTACAAAGCATTCAAATACGCTTCTCGGAAAAAAAACGAAATGTCATTATCTTAACTCGATATCGAGTAATTTAACGCGATGTAAAATTACCCCGACGTTTATATCGAATTGCGCTTGGAGGCGGAGGTTTTTTTTTTACAGAATTTTAATTTTAAAGTAGAACACGCGCATATATATATACACACGTGCGCACGCGCGTATGCAGACACACACCCACACACATATGTACGTCCGAACAGAAGCGAAGTGACATTAAGCGGTTTACGAGACATTCCAAGACCGACGAGTCAGCGAGGAGAGACACACACGCGGCGCGATTGAAATAAAAGAGAAGAGAAACTGAAGTGACTCTCTCGGTGGCATAAAAAGACACAGGGAGCAGACGAGGAAGGAAGTCGAAACGGAAGACGAAACTAGATGATGCGGATAGTTTCTGCGGAATTGTTTCGCCTGTACTTATTTCAACGACGGAGTAAACTGCGCAGAAAGAGAGAGAGAGAGAAACTGCGTCTGGATAAACGCAGTCGCGAAATGAGTTAGTACTAGGAAAATATTTGCTCGTGTGCTCTTGAATTGTTGCCAAAGTAACTGCAATAGAAGGGGGTTTACTTCTCGTAAAACGCGTAAAACAGATCGTACTAGCGCATTCCGGATTCTCGCGATGCGTCTTCTTCTGTCTCTTTCTCTCTCTCTCTCTCTCTCTTGCGTTAGTTTCGGTAAAACGTAAGACCTCGAATTATTTCGAGCAAATTGCTATTTTCTTTCAAGAATCGCGCGGAAGAAATTTTTGCTATTGTACGATCAGCAAGAAACATTTGCCGTCTACTGACTAAAATATTTCAAAATATTTTGATGGGCACAACAAAAACTTCAACAGTCTTAGCAAATTTTTCTCGCTGGCCTAATCTTCTTGCTATTCTAGTAAACCTTTTTCTTTCCGTGCACAAGTCAACTCTCGTTCGAGAATTTGTTCAGAAGTATTTTATCAGAAGTAGTTTTCAAATCACTTATTTTCTTACATACATCTCACACACCGCGAGATAACAAATACAATTACAAATTTATCTCCGTAATTCTCTTCTATTGTTTTAACGCAGATCAATATTCTCCCGACACGTGAGCTTCCCGACAATACGCGATATTGGCGATCTGTGCGATCCGCAAACCAAAGTAATCCCACTTTACAACACGGGAGGGTAAACACACGTCTGTCAACGAACGCGCGCGTCGACATGTCTCTCACCGCGCGCTTGACGAGAGTTAAGATGCATCTCCGCGCGCGGTTTCGAATATCGAACACGGGGCGAGGGAGGAGGAGGAGTGTGCGCTCCGTCGATGTCTCTCCGCGATAATCACGTACGTGAAAGGTGACGCATTTGCGTCCGAAGAATCGGTGCATCGCGACGCTTGGTGACAACTGAACGGGGAGTGATGACATTCAGGTGAATCGGCCGCCGTCGGCCGAACGGGTTTCGTGCGCGAAAAGGGAGTTCCCGATGACGGGGGCGGAGAGAAAAGTGGATGGCGCAGTTCGTAGGCCGGAGGCGTATTGACGGGCTTCGTTCCCGATGTGGTCCATGGTGTCGATGACGAGCGCGCTCGGTCGCAACGTGAAACCATTCTTTCCGGTGAACCGCATCAATCCCCGACTCTCTC
>QVNZ01024740.1:0-26558 GCA_014825645.1 Pseudomyrmex dendroicus | reverse complement strand
TAACCGACCTAGATATGAACCTGACCAGTCACTATGTGAACCTACCCGATTACGATGTCAACCTAACCGATAACTCCCACTTTAATTTTAATTTTATGACGGTTAGGTTCACATCTTGATCGGTTAGGTTGACATCCTGACCGGTAAGGGTTCACATAATGACTCAAGTTCATATCTAGGTCGGTTAGGTTCACATCCTAACCGGTTAGGTTCACATAGTGACTGGTCAGGTTCATATCTAGGTCGGTTAGGTTCACATCCTGATTGGTTAGGTTCATATTCTGACCGGTTAGGTTCACATCTTGAGTAGTTAGGATTCTAACCGGATTCTAACCGGTTAGGATATGAACCTAACCTAACCTAACCTAACAGTATGTGAATCTAACCGTTAGCCTTTCTCTCACTTTAATTGTAATTATTTGCCAAACAAGTCGAGCACCAAATTTTTTATTTGAGCATCTAATTAGCAACTAAGTAGCACTGAATTTCTATATAGATGTATACAGATGTCTTGTTGTATAAAGGAGAGGCTAATTTAAAAGACATTAAGCAACTATGTTATTAACATTGTTATGTTGGTCATACATTTTGAATAGCAGTAATAGTTTAAATATATTTATTTTAGATAGTTCTAATTTTTCTGATGTCGAGGAGAAGAAGAAGAGACGATTATTAAACCACACGGATCGCGTATAGGCCCGTAATTGTAGACGAAACATTAGGGAGAATGACGGAGAATGAAGGAGTTCGAGCCGAACTCCGGTTAATCGATATTATAATAATCAACGCAATTCTCAATCGAGCGGTGTAGCTTATGAATGTTATTGCAATTGGCAAAACACGCGGATTCGCAGAAATGTATGTTTTGCAATCTGTAACAACATTGATTGATTGGAATAAAATTCTCTTGCACTGTCTTTCGCGTGTTTTCATTTAAATGTACGGCTTCTATCGAAATTAATTACGATCTCTGTGATAAATGCGAGATTTCAAAATTCAAGCCTCTGCTAATGAGACGTGTGCATAATTTAATGCGCAGATATGTCGAAAATGTAATAATTACATATAAATAGTTCATGTCGGTACTCAGTCGCGGTGATTTGTCATCGAATTTCCGAAGACGGGAATGGCGGCAACACGAGATCCCGAGATTACTCCCCGCGTGCGACAGAATTCAATTACTAAATCCTCGTCACACTCGTCGGCCACGACGAAACGAAGAGGAACTATGTGTGTGGAAAAACACAGGATAGTAAAACAGACGAGAATTGTATCGACACGCGCGCGCGACAATTAAGGTGGCGCGCGAAGAAGCTCGTTTGATACGATATATAACATGTGTCGTGTGTGTATGTGTGAGGCGCGCGATTCGACCTGAAATCCAGCAACTACATTCGACCTGCTAAAAATAGAGGGAAGCGTTTTATCCGCGTCCATTGAGATTCCGGATCGATCGATCGCCGTCGGCGCATCCTGGCGTGTAACATCGACGAGTAACCGACATTTACATCGTTTGAATTTCGTTTTTTCAAAGGGGGAACGTGCCGTTGTTGGCTGTCTGTATTGATCTGTTGACCGCCGACGATGGCGGCGAAGCCGAATGACAAACGTGAAATATAAGGAGGAATGTGTGTAACTACCACACTAGATTTGCGAGGACATTGCTTGCAGACCCGTAAGTTGAACAGAAGATGACGCGTGGGGAAGCACGGAGGGATGATTATATACGTAGGAGTTTTGTGTCTTCTCGTTAAATCGGGGGAAAGTTTTCTCAACGTTGGATGAAAGAGCAGAGAATTTCGCGATCAAAGATTACAAATTGTCACATCAGCGTCTGTCTGTAGAATACAATTAGCAGCACCGAGAAGAAACGCGTTTTCTTTCGAGCGAATTTACTCGATTCGAAACTATTTTATATTACAGTTGCGTGTTTTTTTAACAACAGTGTATCAATTCGATACACGAATATATATATCAGCTTTGTTTTATTCATATTATATAACGTTAATTGTGCACGGGGGAAACGTAATTAGTAATCGATATGCGATTCGATGCGTCATCGATCTTGTTTAGCAACGCATTCATTAATTTGTGGTATTCATTAGTTCGTCATTTCGTCATTATTCATTATTACATCACTATTCAATTCGTCATTATAAATCACGGATAGCGAAATTGCGTATATTTGATTATATACGCAATTCGCGAAAAAAAAAACTGCTTGAGAAAAATGTCTTATTTTCGACGTACGTTTAAATAAAAGACGAGTCGGGAGAGTTTTCTGTCGCAATACATCACCTCGCAAAACACACAAAAATATAGAGTTACTGTTATCTGCGCGTTTTTCAAAAGTCTTTTTTTACGATGAAAACTCGTGCGGAAGAATTCGAGAAATTCTCCAAACTGCGACCTGATATTCGCTCGAATTTAGCAGAAAGAAAATGGAAGAGAGGGAGTCTCTCAGTAGGTCAACATCAGTAAATTCCTTTTTCCCATTGTTTTCTTTCTTCTCTTCTCTCTTTTCCGCATTTTGTACATCTTCCTTTCTTTCTCTCTCTCTCTCTCTCTCATTATTATTATTTATCTCTTTAATTTGTGCTCAAGCGCCGACGATATCTCACCGCGGGACGTAGCGCGTATGAAGCGTGCCCATAATTCGTCGCGATCCGACAATATAGCCCGTCGGGCTCGGGCGCGATCTTTTAAATTAAACCCATTAGATCCCGTGGCATTATTACCGGATGCCTGATACCTCCGCGAGGCTCTATAAAACTTCGCGAATTAACTCGACGGCGGTGGTTACAACGAAAAGAGATGAGACCGCACACTTGGCGCTGGTCAGTGTAAAACCACGTATGCATTTCAATGAACGTTGATACAACACAGATATTTTTTTCGTTACGTGAAATTAATTCGAGAGTTAATTAGTTGAGATATACTCGACATAAAAAAAAATTAAAACATTTAAATTTGAATGTAATTGAAATAACGCGAGAAAAAAGTTTAAAATTACAACAATATTTAAAATCGGTATTTCGCATCGACTTTCTGTTATCGCTTGTACGTGGGATTTCGTAACGGTGTGTTTTTCACACGCGACTGCGAAACTCGACGGCGAGAAGAGACATAAAAATTAAGTCAGTTAGACGGCAGGTGCCAGAACGACTTCTATACGTCGTCGGTGAATTAGCGTCAATAAAACCGAAGACTGCCGTTGGTTTATCGAGTTGGCTAATTATGATCTTTTTTCTTTCTCGCGCAAACTCTTTCTTTGATAAATCAGAGTTCTCCGCTCGGAATAACGAGCATAAAATTATGAGTTATTCGCCTCGCACGATCGCGGAATTGATCCGATTTCTCTCTTTCTTGCTCTCGCGTCGCTTTTCTCTCTTTTGTGAGCGCGTCCTCTTTTTAATTGAATCGGATTATGGAAACGCGTCGAGCATTTCAGACGCCGCGCTACGGCAAATGTCAATAATCTTAAGTGGCTATGAGAAGCGGGATTATTTGAAATTCATCGGATTAGTAGAAATCCTTGCGGAAAGCAACGGTATAGAGGGGAGGCCCGGCTTTTTCCCGCAAATCGCGAATGCGAGAGAATCGCGATCGCGAGGAAGAATAATGGAAGAGAGAAAAAGAAAAAGAGAGAGAGAGCTACCGTCGTATCGCATCTGCATCCAGCGCGCTGTGCATCGTACCTATATATATAACTCTACTTGCCGATATTGTATATATTCGGCTTTTGTGGCAAAAAAGGAAGGGGAGGGAACAATATACATATATATTCGGATCCCTATCACAGAGAATAATGGAGAGATGCCACGCGATATTTCAGTTTTTATAAAAAGAGTGATATTTTTGAAGTTTCCGAACCCTCCAGAGGGAATATTTTTTTTTTTTTTTTTTTTTTTTTTTTTTTTTTTTTTTTTTTTTTTTTTTTGTAAAACGATGCAATATTCGGCCTCGCGCGTTGTGTGTCTTGTTTACGAGCTTTTTTTCCAAAAGCTGAATGAACGAGGAAAAGAAAAATAAGCAAATAACACCGCGCGCTCCCACTGATGAATTAGACAAGCGAGCCAAAGTTCATCCTCCCCCCGATACATATCCGTTCCAAGTTTTTATCTCTTTTGTCAAGTAAAACCAACTTTGTCCGAAATAAATTTCGATCGCTGACACAAATGTCCAAGAAGTAGTCCGTTAAATAACAACGAGGCTTTACATTGGTAAGAAAAAAAAATCGATTCCGAAGTTTGGCAAGGAGTTTATAAATGTACATACGTACATACACACACCGTAGTACGTGACAGGCAATATATACGAACGAGTTTAACGATCGATGGTGGGTTCTTTTATAAGTAAGTACTCACATTGTGTGTGTACGTACGTACGTCGCAATTCTAATTTGCAACAACCGAAAACAAGGTTAATGTGATTGCTGTAATTTCAACGCGTTTCTCGCAGACAGCCGCAAAGGAATAGTCAATCGCGACGCTAAATCGCAGAGTTGTTACATAAATTTAAAGGACGGTTGTGTCATTGGCTCGAGCCCAAACGCCATGCTAAATCTCTCCGTATCGTATCTGCGTATGTCTTTGTTACGATTCAAGTGCGTTTAACGGATACGTCGATATTCATTGCGCGAACGTGCGTGTCGTTAGTTAGAAAATATGAATGCTTCGAGCCACGTCGACGACAATCTTGAAGAGAAACGTCGATATTTTGCATTCACGTCTTAAACTTGTCCATTCATTCAGAGTCTGTAAAAAAAAAGGTGTGTGTGACTTCGGAGTTGACGAGTGTGCGTGCGCGCGTATCAAGTTCCAAAGTGTAAAATGACAAAGTTAATAATTCAACGATTAAAGTTACCCTGCAAAATGTTAAGTTAATTTCTTCATCTCTTCGTCCGATCGAACGTAACACTTGCGTACTAGTAGCTTTACGTACGAAAAATAAGATACGGACGACGTCGAGTCGCCGCTGTCTAAAAGGGGTTAATATCCCTCTTTATTCGCGATCGCCGTAACAAAAGATCGGGACGAACTCGTTCGCTTGCACTCGTTCGAGCGCGAACACTCGAGGGAAACGCGCGTAAAACTCAGACGAATTCGCGGCACGAGTCGCGACAATCGATCGCCACCACGACGACGACGATATGGCACCTCGGTCGGCTGCCTCTCACCGCGTGCGCCATTCTCCGAAAAAACAAGAAGAAAAGGAAGCGTCAGGTTGTCCAGGCTGTTCGCAAAAGACACAGTTTATCTTTTGTTTATTCTTTTGTTTTTCTAAACGAAAAAGAACGCGATGTGTACAATGCGCGCGTTGAGCGTCGCGGCGCAGCGCAGCGGGATTCAAAATGTGCCGATTGTATCTGTTGGTGCCAGTGACCCCCTATTGATTCCACGCTCAGCGAAGCACAGACCAGACCCTCTCTCGTTCCCGCTCTCCTCTCCCCTCTCGGCACCCTCTCTCGACCTCGCTCTCGCTCTCTTTCTTCCTCCCTTTCTCTCGCCTCCCTCCCGCTCGCTCTCTTTCGCTCCCCCTTTTCGCCGTCCTCCCTTTTCCTCGTGTTCGACCACCCTTCGTGTGCGCCCGCCCGTCCGCTCACCCACCCTCTCTTACACGCGATATACCGCCTGTAGCCAATGTCCCACGCGAGCGAGCCCGACATCGGGAGTTTCACTCTGTAGAGAATAGCTCCCAACCGACTAACCAACCGACCAACCTGGGCGAAAATAATTTTACCTTCGTCACGAAGGGGTGCCGTACAAAACGCAGAGAGCCTACGACCACACTCGGTCTTCCACACATTGGCTTAAGGCGGCCGCGAACGAGCGGTTTTTTTTTTTTTTTTTTTTTGCGCGCGTTGTACTCTCGCTTCTTGCGAGAGAGTGGCGAAACTTTACAGATTGAAACTCCTAAGAGGATTCTGTGTAAAAAAAAAAAAAAAGATGACATAAAACAGCACCCAACACGGCGAGTTTCGGTCGTTTTGTCGATATCTCTCGGAAAGAATACGTTCTCGCGGCGTTTCTCCTCGGAAGCCGTTAATTTCGCTATCGAGTCAGCTCACGGCGCTCGCGCGATAGCAGAAGGAGCACGCTTTTAAATGTACGGAATGCTCTCGGAAATAAATGGACCGGCTTAAAGAGACCGCGTATTTCTCGTGGTTATTTCCCGACGCATAATAAATTGGATGCGATCTTGTTTTCGCGATCTCTTAAAACTCGTTCATGAATTTTAGATACCGTCAAGATGACGTATCCGAAGGCGGCGATCGAAAAAGCTCTTTTATTATTTGCGCATCACTAATAAGCTCGAAAATAATGTATGTTGATCTCTCGAGACAAATAGAGTTAGTCAGAGTTAATATTAACAAAGTCATTTCGATCGCAGTCTTCTCGCGCTTTTACCACGTACGTCTCGTATTCTCTTCGAGGAAAATTTGCTTCCGCGCGCGATAGAAAGCGCGCGCGCGCGCGACCCGCGCGATAGAGCTCGCAAAACAGGAGCAAGTCGATATATAATACAGTCCCGCTGTAGTTTCAGTGAAAATCACACGACGAAGAGTTACTAGGACAGCCGGTCTATACATATGCCATTGTCCACCTTCCCGTCCCCTCATCGGCGTTCCTCTCTCTTGTTATTCTGAACCGCCGCCGTTAAACTGCAGATCGTAGATTAACCACCACCACCACCACCACCACTACCACCGCCAGCCGGAACCTACGTTGAAAACGCGGAGAATGAAACCATTCATGAAAACGCATTCCCATATTTTTGAGAAAACCGCGCGCTCGGATCTTTATTACGGCAACCTATTGGTTCATAAATTTGCGGACTTGTTCGACCGCGCGGGTTCTGCTTCTTTATTAGATGACCACCTTTTTAGCGATTCCGCTGGGAGTAGCTTTTATATAATTCCCCGACATGTCGGGGAATTGAAGTTTCTTTGTAAGGAAGTGATAAAAAAAGACTTCGCGTTCGTTAAGAATGTAATGTTGGAATTTAAACATGTGGACATGACGTCTCAACGTGATGGGAGAAAAGGATGATGATGATTGTGTCTCAACGTGTTTAATGTTACTCTTCCTCCTTTCCGAATAGGTGTGATTAACACATCTCGTCATTGTGTGCGAGATGAAAGATTTATGAGAGGTTTTTCTCGCTGTCACAGAAGAAGACACCAGCGGTAGCCAACCCGACGCGGATTGTTCATCCCCCGTTCTCTCCCGCGTCCAAGTGGGCGCGAGCATATACTTTTATCACTGTCGAGGAACGGAATGCTCCTCCGTAGTTGTGCACGTGTGCGCGCATAAGATCCGGATTCTCTATAGCACGAATTACACGCTATTTGGGCCAAAGTGTTACGCTGTTCGCGTGCTTCCGTAATTCCGGTTTGTTTCGCGCTGCACACAGTCGGCGTCCTTCGCAGAGAAGCCAATTCCTTCTGCCGAGTCACGAAAATTACGTCGGAATTCATACGGGAGGGCGCAGATATTGCATGACAAATTGCGTCTTTGTGCCGCGATATGCATTTTTCTACTTTACTTGTTTCACGTTTAGTTTATACAGTCGCGGTTGTGTGTGTGTGTGTGCGCGCGCGCGTGCGGAGCTATTTGCAAAATAAATCACGCTTGTTCTTAACGGCGCTCGCGCGGCGAGATTTGCGCGAATTGCGAATTTAAAACTTGCAGAGGTCCGAGATGTGTCGCTATCTTTCGTTTTTACGATTCTTTGATTTTTTTCTTTAATACATATTTTCATACACAAATTCTTTGTACAGAATTTTTGTATTTTCAATAGATTTTTTGTTTTTGTCTTTACGTGTATCTTTACGTGCCTCTTTAAACTAGAAACTCACGCTGGTGTGTTTGGCACACATCTTTGCCGATTTCCGCGTACTTGTTTTCTGTGCATTAAAAATCGCCAACAGTAAGCGGCTATTATTTTCAATAGGAAACTTTCGAAGAACGCGCTACACGTGTGTGTTAACTGACGAAATCCACGTGGCAGTCTCATCGACTATCGGAAGGTGCCACGTGTGAAAATCGGAAATACGTTTGCATGTCGAAACGCGAGAGAGGATAAATCGAGTTCAGTTATGCGAAACTAATAACGCCGCATGCCAGTGTTCCCTTTCCGCTCGGCGTTTCTCTCCAAACCGCCGCTCTGTTCCTTGCACAACTACGTGCTTCCGCAGCGAAGTCGATATATCGTCCGCCGAGTCGAGTTTATAATTACTAACTCGGTTTTCGTTCGTAATTTACCGATGATTCATGCGAGACCCGAATTAAAGCCGCGTGACCATCGATGACTCACACAAATGTCTCTCCGCACCCTATTCGGTGTGATAAATCAGAACGATACGTTCCCCCTCCGAAATTTCGGACGCACGCTTGTTGCAATGCCACTCTCGATCGAGGGTTGAGAGGATCTACTTCCGACCCTCCGTTCTTATCTCGCTATCTCGCTTCTCGTTCATTTGTCAAAATCAACAATTTATTTATGTCTCCCGCAACACAAGAGAAATGGCGCGGATTCGCGTCTCCTCGCGTGCAAATTTAAACGCGCGAACGGGAGCTCCCAGACCGGCGCGACGTGGAATTTTCATAAGTCTTCGTGCGCGGAAAAGTGGTGTTAATTAAAAGCGCAAAGTTCATCGCGGAAACGCGCCGTGCACTCTTCCCCCGAGACTTCGCTTATTCGGTAAGAGAGAGAGAGAGAGAGGAAGTTTACTGCATAACAATAAATTCGGCGACGGAAAGTTCGCTGACGAGCGTTCGGGTCGCTGGGGCCTACGGCGCGAGTGGTAATAACTCGAGTTTTGGAATAATTGTTTGTGTTCTCTCGCGAGAGAATTCTCCGCGCGAGAAGAGAACGAACTTCCGGTTCTTGAAACGCGCGAAGTGTGTGCGTGTGTGTGTGTGCACACATACCCGTCGGCAAATGAAAGAAATTTTCGGGATACACGAAAAGTGTTGTCGCACGGACCGGAGAATAATTAACTTTCTTGCGCGAGCGACGGAAACACCTCTCGGAACTGTTGTTTCGCGCGAGAATACATAAACCGGAGAAATTTGCTGAAAATTCTCGCGACCGAGTTTGTAATGGATTTTATAAGAATATATTAAAACGCGCACGTCGTATATTATTAAAACACAAACCCGAAGAACTCGCGAGAATAGAGAAGTTGATAGAAAATGATACACCGAGAGAAAAATATACATCTTCAATTTTTTTAAGTACCGGCACGTTGTTTCGCAAAGTGTTGGGGCGCATAGTGTAGCTATACGCGTAACGATCTAACAGTTCATTTTGATAATAGCAGACATGTGAGAAAAGTCAACGGCTCGCTCGAGCGTATCGCTCACTATCTCTCTGTGTGTGTGTGTGTATGTTTTTGTAGTCTGCATGTACACCATTGACCTCGTCGTCCTGCCGCATTCCCGTGTGCACGATGCTTCAACCCTTTGAACGTATGAAGTATAACTGAAGTACAACACTTCCGCGGTGTCGCCGGAGTATGAGTGGCGACGCGGTTGAGTAGCGCGTTGTTTCTCGCTTGAGAGTACGACCTCGTTAGAACCGACGAAAAAGCGCGAGATTTTTCGTCCACGTATATTTTTCGCACGAGTGGCTCGAAATCGTCGCCCCGCTAAGATACGCGGTGACGTCTTTAGATATTATCCCTCCAAAGCGGTTTTTTTTTCCCCTTATCGAGACTTTTTAACGCGCAAATCGATCGCACGTTTTGCACACAACACGTGTGTTTGGATATCTTGATTCCCCTACAAGATTCGCATTAAAGCCTCATTTTGAAGCAAGGTCGCGATCCGAGAAGATTTCGTTGATTACGTGTCAAGAACGTTGCTTCAGCGCAGAAATTATTTTTTGTTTTTAACATTCGCGTAATACAGGTTGATTAAAATTTACGATTAAAAGAAGACCTTACAAATTAGAATATAAGAGACCTTAAAAATTAGAACGTAGCATTCAACAGCAAGATGGATATACTGGATTTTATTTCAATTATATAATTTGATGCATAACTTTCACACCTCCTTGAAAATTTGACGCTTGAAAATATCCGTTTATTTCTCGACACCAATTAAACCTTGCGCATCACTCATGATTGACCTTTCCTTGCAAAAAGATAAATCTCTGTACTTATAAATCACACGTTAATTTTTCCGCACAATTATGTAATAAAATTAAATGGAGCGTATTTTAAAGAAGATTATCTCCCCTGAGATTAACAATTTGAAAGAAAAAAATCACAATAAAACGCGTTGAAATTTCAAAGAATAAATATATCCGACAAAAAAACTTTACGTCAGACGTTTTTTTGAAATACGCTCTTCACGTATGTATAAGATAGCAAAATTTCCGTATTTTATCTCGCCGTCAGCGTCTAACGCACCGCGAAATTCTTTCTCCGTGCAGAATGGACATCCTGCTCCGGGACATGAACGCGCCGTGGCGATGACAAGCCTGATCTTGGAGAACGCCGACTTGAATCGACTCTTTCCGAAATGCCGGCCTAGGGGCGGCCCACCCCCGGCCCCGGGGGCCTCCACGCAGAGCAGCCAGCAGCCGCATGACAGCCCCTGCCAGACGGAGGCCACCGCTATCACCACCACCGCCACCGCCGCAACAGCCGCTGTCACTATCGCATCTACGAACACGTCGACGAGCGTCTCCGCGATATCGGACGACATGATCGACCTCGAGCGCGACACCCCCGACAGGCAAGTTAAACCGATTTAACCGGGCGAGGCGATCGAGATAATCGAAAGAGAGGAAAGGGGGAAAAAGATAGCCTCGGAAAAATCGCAGAAAAAAAACTAAATCCGATATTCCTTGATCGATTTGGATCCAATATTGCGATAGAAGATTTAATTCAATGGATAAAGCAGAGCCACGAAATTGGCACGTGTAATAAAAGCAAAAAAAGTCGCAAAAAACAGAAAGTTGTTTTTTTTTCTAAATAAAACAATGTACGTATGTATGTAATGTCACAATGTATATAAATTGCAATTTTTAAACAATTTATATACAATTGTAACTTTTGCCGCAGTGAATTTTTTTTCGTTGTGTTATTTTATTGTTGCGCTGTTCTTTTTTTTTTTTTTTTTTTTTTTTTTTTTTTTTTTTTTTTTTATCTTACAATTATTCTTCTCAACATCTCTCATGGAGAAATGTGAGATGGCTTAATTGCTTAATGGAGGAGCTAGACGGAGCACAGGTGTACAAGATGAAAATAAAACGCCGTCCTGAGAAAAATTCAGGACGGAGTTTGAATTTACGAGCACGCAAAGTGTTGTTCTCGTTATTACATATTTCGCGAGTAATACAATATTCACGCGAGCCATTTAAAATATTTCAAATTTATGCCGAGATAAAAGACAACCGTGCGCAACCGTCAAGCTCCACTCTCAGTAGTTACAATGCAACAGTATATGTGCAACAGTATATGTGTGTAGTACACGTTTCGCCGCAATCAATGGTACGCGAAAATATTTTTGTATTTTTTGCGTTTGTTTCTTTCTTGTGACTTTTTTTGTTCTTTTTCGTTTCTTTTTTTTTTTTTTTATTTGTGTTACACACTTTTTAACAATTGCCGATTGTTAAGAGTGTCAAGTTGCGTTCGTAGGTATAGAAAACGAGCGAATGGCAGAAAAAAATCAGGTTCGCTGTCCCGTAGGACGGCGAGCGTGGTGTCCGGTTTTACGGTCGAGGGTCAACTGCCGCCGCACGCCACGAAGCCGCTTTCGTCGAGCTCGTCTTCGGCGTCGGGACGTAGCGAGGACGCGCCGCAGTATGGCAGCCTGCCAGGCAGCGATCATCAGGGACAATCGCAGCAAGACGACAGCGGACCCGAGGAGAGCCCCGTGTACATTCTCACCTCGGCCAAGGGAGGGCCCAGCTACAAACTTCGGGATTCGAGGTAACGGATCGTCATCGCGTCCCACGGACATGCGTAACACGGGCTTTGCGTTCTCTCTCGAAGAAAATTATATTGACTCCTCGATGTGAGCTTTTCTCATTAGCGGGAAAAAAAAACAAACTACTTTGTACTCGCTTGTATTATGTCGGTACATCAGTCGTGAAAAAATCGAATGCGTCAAGAGATTATAAGAGAATAAATGATTAAAAGTCTGAAAAAAAAAAGATCGAAAGGTCTTAACGTAAAGAGAGAAATAAAGATTAAAATTATCGAGTTAAGCGGCCAAGAAGAGATCCGAGAGCAAGCAATAAAACCGGAGATCTTCGAGATACGAGAGACACTTGTGCACACAAATCGCGCGCGTTACCATTCCTGTGTATATCTCTCACAACGTCGAAACCCGAGGCGTACCACGCGTTTGCGATGAAAACGCTCATCGGTTGAGACGGATGAAAGCCCATTTGATGTTTGGTCTTTATGTATCTGTCTGTCAGTGGACATGAGCGGTCTAGTTTCGATAGCCGATACCGTCAGGTTTCACAACCCGACTGTTGGCTCGACAAGTATCTCTCTTTCTCTCTCTCTCTCTCTCTCTCTCCCGCTCGTCGTCTACATGTATATACAATGGGGCGTTAATTTCAAGCTTAATACCGGCGATATACTCGCGAGCGGAAATGTCACTCAAATACCAAGCTTCTCTCCCTCGTCTGCCATTAACGCGTTGCGAGGAGAGAAGTCGTGTGCCCGATATACACAGGTGTAGCAAACAAGTCAATGGACTCTCGCGACAACGTAAAATAATCCGCTTGGCAAACATTTTTCTTCCTCACGAGTCGCGTTTCGCGACTTTTCCTCGTTACTGATAAAAGTCGCGTGCTCTTCCGCGCGTCGCGCACGTGTTTTTCATCAGGCGCGGGCGTTCGAGCTCCGCTCCGGCTTTAGGCGATCCCCTTGGTCACACACGAGAACCCGGTTGTGGTCACGCGTAATCTTTCTGCTCGTTACAAGCGTGACAATATTATTCCATATCTCTCTCGTGTATCTCTTCTCTCGAATTCCCTCTGCTGTCGCAAACAAGTGTGAATTTGAATATGTTCAGACTTTTATACGTTTTACACGAGTTGTTTGAGTTTAGTTTAAATTTTTTTTTCTTTTTTTTAGCACGATGCATTATTAAAACGCTCGTCTCATATCTGAAATAGCGACAGCTTTTAACGATGTTACGGAGAGGAGACAAGTAAACATCGTTTATATGAATTGATAATTTCCAATTATCTTACTTTTCTAAGAATCCTATTATTATTACCATTGCAATCGACACATTGGTAATTCGAGCGACTCATTTTATCGACACAATGACAATCGGTAAATGTGTTCGGATACCGTTTATTTTCGGATACACAAACGTTCGATCGGAATTCGCAGAGTCGGTTTCTACGCGCGAGAGCACAGGTGTATAATTATTTCAAATCGCTCGCGAACGTGTCGGGAGTTTATACATGTTTGATGTGGAAAATAATAGTAAGTCTTTATTTCTTGATTTTTGCCCGAAATAACACAGACATCGATATGATACCGTGCACAAGTCCAATTTTAAATGTATACACGTAATTTCAAATTTATCGACTTCATATTTTACGCGACTGTGTACAATACGAGAGCAGATATTTCCGTGCGTTTATTTTTTATAATATATGTAACGTACGCAATATTTTAAATTTACACTGTATGATATTTTTGTTCGCGCATTCGCGCGTTGTAAAGAGTCACAACTTATCAATATAATCCGACATTGTTTCCCGCAATGTTGGTTTTGCCAGTCGACGAGATAAGGCCGGGAGAGTTTGTCTGTTTGAGAAATGACGATGAGAGCGCATCCAGATGGTCGGCGCGAGAGTTATAGGCTTGAAAGTCGCGCCCGTTTTCTCATGCTTATACTCTCTCCGTTCCGTGTGTGAGATCCTCACGTCGATAGTTCCGACGAGCAGTTTTTAATAAAAAATTTCAAGGTCGACGTGTCGTTGTTGCTTCGCGGGAGCTGACAAATAGCGCGTGTAACGATGAGATGTTGGCCGAGAAAAACGCGTACAAATTAAACATTGTCGCGGATGTAAAAATCAAGGGCAATACGCGCGTCAGCTTTGGGGTTAACTCACTTGTCACGCGAGACGTCGCGAATTTTACTTTCCTGACTGTACGTATATAAAATTTTCACATTTTCTCGCGCGATTTGCCGACGCGATAAGACAAAGTAAACTGTAAAACGGTTTGCAAACATAGTCGTTAAATCTGACGTCAAGATTTATAACCTGCTGTTTGAGGATTCTTATTTGTTTTTGTCAACACACATGTATATATTTGTATATATTGTATAGATTGTTTTTCACATAAATATACAAAATTATTTACTTATTTTAAAACAAAATTAGAGAAATAAAACGTCTGAATTGTTTTAAATGCTCTCTCTAAGCCTAATGCTATTTTTAGAATATATGACACCTGTAAGAATGCCACTGATCTTACATATGTTCTCATTGTGAGAGTATTGGTAGTTGATTAAGTTTAATTGAGATGAGAGATATTTGATACGTGTGTGCATTCTTCCACTAGTTCTACAGTTACAATAGTTATTACAAGTGTGTAATGTTTGTTTTTTCTTGTGTGTATTCTGTAGAATTATAGAAATTGCTGGTGGTCGAGAAGTATTCTCACAAAGTCGAGTAAAGGTGTCAGCTAGGAAATCAAGATTTCTGGCTGCATCAAATTCTATAAATAACGAGGATATTCAAACTGACAATAAGCTGTCAGTTAAGAAGAATAATAAATCTCCTAGTACACAGACCATATGGGAATTGAGAAGCCGGTAATTATAGATAGATCTAGTATCAGGCAACTGATTTCTTTTTTTTTCTCTTGAATATATAACACTCTTTTGTTTTATATTATGTTCTACAATTTGCTACGAATTTTCAGATGCGGCGAAACTAGAAAGCAACGCGCAAATCGAGAAGTAACAGAGACTGTGTTCGCTTCGGAGGTGCACTCGGTGCGTCGCAACCCCACAAAACCTATACTCGACTACGATTCTCCCAAGAGCAATCGTAGCAATCGTATAATTAATTACGATTCGATTTTAAATAGCAATAATGTAGAATACACAGTACCGAAAAGTATTACTGATCTGGATTATGGATTACCAAAGAGTTGCATAGATTATCAGTCGAATCACAACACACCGGCGAGAAGTATGGCCATCGTTAGTGACGGTGAGGTTGTAGTTTTCGACGATATCGATGACAATTGGCAGGGGCTACGATTGGATCTGGCGTCGAACAACACGAACCAAGTGACGACTCTGGATCTGGAAACGGACGATTCTCAGAGAGGTCGTATCGCGCCGGAACCACCGAGCTCCAGCGTCGGGAGCACACCTAGTCCTACAACGGCATATCACCGCAACACTTCAGAATTTTTCAAAGTAACGTTGCTTAGATACAAATGTACACATTATTAAAAAAAAGCATAAAGCACGTCCTTCGCAAATCCTTTATGATTTTTGTAGGTTGTTACACCGGCGAGTGATTGCGAGGTAGATTCTCTTTCCCCGGAACGTAATCATAAAGTTGCGAGAGTCATCGGTGAATTACCGATTGCTCAGTATTCCGGCAGCCCGAGACGTTATGGGGTGCGCGAAAATACGCAGCTTCCTAGCTTATTATCGTCGCCTTCGATGTACATGACACCAAGACCTGGTTTTCCTCAAAGAGTATTACCAACAACACCAAATCACAATGAGGTAAAACTGAAATAAGAAAAAATATTATTTATATATGCATAGAGAATCTTTTTATACGTAGAATAGTAAACTTGCAAGTCTTTAATATTTTATGAATTATCTTGTACTTCAAGAAGGAAGAGACTTCTGCAGAAATCGTTGTAGACAAGACTGTGATAGAAAACACTAGCACTGAAGATCAGCCCGTAAATGCTTCAACTCCATCACCAAAGGTCGAAGATGAAGAGGAAGACTCTTTAAAACCGTCAACCTTACCTGCTGATAATATAAGCAGTCTTGTATCGCCAGGAGGTAGCACTTTCGATTATCTGTACGAATTTTCAGAGACGCGAAAGGTATTAGAAGAATTTTTCAAATGTCCAGCGCCGACGAAAGAAAAGGAGAACAGCATAGAAACTTTTCCTTTTCAAGTGAGTCTTTCAATAATCCAGAATTTTTACACTTTTTATGATAAAAGAAATTCATATGTATTTATAAAATAACTTACGTTGTATAAGTAGCAAGCTATTTTCTGTGACAAGGATCTCGATTATGAACTACGAAGACAAGGAGGAAGTGCATATGTTGGTCAACGGTTAGCCAGTGGTCCGCCGGCAACGGAAGAGGTTATGGTACATGAATCTCCTAAAAAGCAACGAGTAGAATTTCCACAAAATGTAAGTTTGAAAGAGTATATAAATTAAGAAATTAATCTCAAAACTAATTTTGTGTTTCCTTCATCCAAAATCACATCAATCTGCTTACTGTCAATAAGTTTTCGAAAAAATTGATGTTTGTTTATGTATTTTTTAAATAATGCAATAAGTAAATACCATACCATGATATCATTGATAATAGATATTACATAACAATTTCGAAATGTAACACTAATAATTGGAATATGTTATAGCAGAGTTAGGGTTAAATATAAGTTCATATTTATAGATACATCGTGTGTTTTTAAAATTGCACCATATAACTGCTTGAAAAGCCTTGAAAACCACATTTGAAACGCAGACGCGGTATTCAGTAAACATTCACGCTTAGTGTTTTTGGTTTTTTTTAGACAGGTGAACACGAAAACAACTTTTTAGACCTCTCTGTAGGTACTGGCAGCAGTGAGGATCTGGGAGAGACTGAGGTCGGTTTGCAAGTGGGACATTCGCGTAATTTTACGCTCAGTCCGGAGACGACCGATTGTGATAGCAATTGCGGCGACTTGGACAGTGAGGTGTCTCTCATGATGATGGATAATGAATTGATGCCGGCAAGCGGCCTTCTCGGATCGGTCGGCGATTTGGGAAACAATTCCGACTCACTGAGAATATACACAAGCATGCCGGTGCTGGAGGACGGTCTGTCTAGCGGACACGCAAGCGACACTGACAACAACAATCCTACTGTGATGCTCATGAAACGGCAAATAAACGAGATAGAAAAGGAACTTATACAGAGAACTCGTAACGATATGTTGGGCACTAATGAGAACGATTCAGGGAAGGACGTCAGTCTAAATGTAACAAAGGATATTTTGCATACGCTGAAAACTACGTCTCCTGATCTGTTTATCGCGAAGAAAGAGAATTCGTACGACGCGAACGAGCTGCAGCTCGACGGATTGGATCCATTGGGTACGCCGCCGCCACCGGCGCCTCAAGGAAGACAAAGTGTGACCTTAGATGTAAATTGCGGAGAGGTAGAAGCGGCTATCAAGGACATCAGAATGGCACTGCAAAGAACTAAAACTCTGCCTGTGAAGTCGCCGTCTGAAGAGCCACCGGAACCGAGCGTCAGTCCGATATGGATACCAAGGTATCTTAAGTTTCGTTTCATGCGATCAAGGGTATTCCAATTGTTGTTTCGGATATTATTTTGCTTTAAATTCCTTGTTACTGTAATTACGTTTCTTTGCGTCACACGCTAACATACGTTTGGGATACCCTTCGAGGCAATGCGGTGTTTTGCGTGTGAACGCATCTAACTAAGATGTAGTATAATGAACGGCAGGCGGAGAGTTTGTATGGAAAGCAATAGTGAGGAATCGGAAGCACGTCGTGTAGGTGACGAGGCAGACGTGGAGATCGAGGAATGCCCGGACGAAGAAGAGGCGGATACCGATCTCGAAACGGATCGGTTACTCGGACAGCAGAGAACGGACGATCAGGGATTTTACGATGACAAGGTGAGCGTGCGTATTCGATGAGTAAATGTAAATTTCACTCGATCTATTATTGCTCTTTTTAAATCATCGTTATACTAATGGATCCTATTCCTTTTATATTTGATGTCTCATTAAGCACGTATACGAATCATTGCACTTGAAAAGAAAATCGTTACAGGAACAACAATATAATTTTCGTATAATTTACTAGGTAATATTGACGTGTGTCAGATCGTTTTGAATTTAAGAAAACCAATGACACGTAATAACATACTTACCTACACATTTCCTCTGTATGCTGCGCAAGATTCACTGGTATTGGTGTTCTATTAAAAATATTGTCTTGGTGTTATGCAGGGGTGGAGGAAGCCTAAGTCTAGGACAATGTTACCATCAATGAATGCAAAAGTCGCTACTCCAAAGCAAACCCCTCCCAAAATCTTGAGTGTTGCCCCGATAGAAACGCTAGCGCCATCCGAGCCCATACCTTCCACATCTACCTCGATATCTCCACCTCCTGTAGTATCTGTTATACAATCGCCGTCTTCTAACGAGTGCGAAGTAACCACTCCCGCGCAACCCACATCGAGTCCGCAGAAGACCCCAGTCAAAAACTCTCCTTCATCTCCTCAGAGCCTCAAGGAATCCAACAACAAGGTGAAAAAGGTGCCTTATCAAGTGCTATCACGGAATCTAATTTTTCTTAGAGACTGTGTCTAGATGTCTAGCTGTGAGATAGCACATTGTTGGTGCATGACAACGCTATCTTTCTGTTGCTATAAACGAAACGTACTTTCTAATCAGCTTAAGCACTATGTGTACATTATGTACACATAGCACGCCGTTTTTAATAGAGGAGAAGACATGCTGTTATTCTCATATTGTTCAATACGACGTTATTTGAAAACGGTATCTGTTTTCGAACAGTAATATGTTTAAGCTGATATCTTTTTTTTTTTTACTAAAACAGATATTCTATTTTCTCTTCAGCATCACACTCAATTGCTTTAATTTTTTATACTGCTTATTGTTTATTTAACTTTCTATTTAACAGTCTGATATTTAAAAATCTCAAAATGTGAAAAATTTTAGACGATTTTAGTACATCTTTTATTTATATTTATAAGAGTTATATACACAAACATACAAGAAATGTGTAAAAATGATGATCTTTTATATAGTCTCTATATATTTTACAACTGTATAATTTATTCATATAACGATTCAGTGAAACACAGGTCATTGTTAATTAGCTTTGTTACATGACAGTTACTGCATGTGTTAGCATTTATTCAACAGCATCTGATATTTTAATCGTCACTGTACTATTTTATTAAAGTCTCATTCTGAGTCTCATCAGACATAACATGCTATTATGCTTTTTCTTTTTTCCAGGATAAAGAAGGAAAGAAAAAGAGTAGGAACAAAGAAGGTACAGTCACGTTCTCTTATCATTACAAACAAAATTATTTTTTAACGAATTAAAATTATTAAAATTATTTTTCTCGAAATTCTTTTTCTCATACTGTTTAACGATTAATTTTTTCAAGTAATTAACTAAGTACTACTGCTATTATTAATACATATTAAAATCTATATAATAATACTTTTGTACATGTATATTAATATGATATTTCTTTCTCTGCCTTCTTAATGCTTGATTGGATTTATAAATTCGGCATCTACTTCTAATCGTTTATATATGGTAGGTACACATTCTCTTTAAAATATACACTTAAAAAGTGCTATTAATGTTATTAAAATTGTCTAACTCGTAATTAACATTATGAAATGATTGCCCATGACGTTACTTGATACTTTTATCGATGTTTTTCCTAATAATTCAAAGTCTATCTAGTTGCAATGTAATATGCAAAATAGAGCGTTTGATAGAGCATTTAGTTTTGTATTTAATACTCGCATATATTGAAGAAGCATACATCATACGTTTTTTTAGACTATTCTAAAAAACGTACTACTCAAGTATAACATCTTTAAATCAGATAATAGCTTTCGTTTATTTGTATATCTTGATAAGAATGGTAATTTACGTTGATAACAGCATTTTATTCATACAATGTCGTAAATATCTCACAATCTCCCGCGATTTGATATTCGATCAACGTTAAGTGGCTGCGCATTTTGAATGTACAATTGCTCATTACGTTTCCGTATCATGAATTAATCTTTAGTCAGAAAGATATATGTAATTCGGTGTTAAAAACAATATAAAGTGAAAATTCAAATTTCTCACACGATGATAAATACAATTATTAAAACGGAACTTTTTTTCTAACAGTAATTGAAAGTTTGATAAAAAAAAAAAAAACTAGTCTCCGAGATGCAATGTCTTCCATTAGGCTGTCTAAAAATTTCTTCGAACACGTAGCTGTCTGCGGCACGCTAAATTACAAAAAAAGTGAGATTCAAAGTTCTAAGTGGTTTCTATCTGTGGCACTTCCAGATTTATTGGACGATCCGTCAGTGTTAATCGAGGGTGTCTTGTTCCGAGCGAGGTATTTAGGATCCACGCAATTAGTATGCGAGGGTCAGCCTACGAAGTCGACCCGAATGTGTCAAGCGGAGGAAGCCGTTTCCAGAATAAAGGTACATATGTGGAAATATCTTCTTTTCTGATTGTCATGTATCACCAGACAAATGATATATTTTTTTATATACATATATTTGTGAATTACAATAGATATACATATGTATATCTACGATTGTATACAGATATGTGTATAAAAATGCACAATTTTATATATCTAGGGTACAACCAGAATACAGTAGAGACACTCGATATACGCGGTAGATATAAGGTTTTCTTCTCTTCACACTATACTTCGGCTAACACTAGTTCCCTTCCACATGATCACAGTACGTGTGCAGTGCTGTTATATTATTCAGCATACGCAAGCTGGAAGGGGTCAAAAAATAAAAAAAAACACCTTAAAATTCTCTTGACCAAAGTATATCGAAAGTCTATATGTGAGAACACATAGTTTTTCTAAAGATTTGCGAAGCGTTGAAAGAAAGATTATTGAAGTACAAGTTTTGAATTATTAAATGTAATGTAAGTCTCACTTAAAACTTTCATTACATATATTACTTTCCTAGAATGTTTGTTTTAAAGAACAGTAACTACTAATTAAGTAAGCATACTGTGATATCTAATAGATAATGCATTCTTGTACAATTGTACATGTTTCGATCTGTTTAGATTAGAAAATCAAGTTTGAAAAGGTGCATATATCAAATAGTTAAAAAGAAACATACGTTTTAGAATCTCTATATATTGTGTATACATATTGACTAAATAGATGTTTTAAATAACGTTAACTTAATCTACTCAAGTATACAAATCGGATATTAGAAAATTTCTTAGAGAGTGTAAAATTCTTTCCCACAGGGACCCACTAGAATAAAATGACAAAATAATAACGAAATTAGCAGCATGCTCTGAATGCTTTTATACTATTTTGATTTGCTACTTAATTTGTAGTAAACAACAACGCAATATTCTCATCTGCAATAATGTATTTCTATGTTGAAATTTTTAACTTTTTGAGGACTGTTAAAATAATAATTTGTCGATATCATCGCAGATCAAAAGTTATAAAAAAATATCGTAACAAAAATATTGTAAGGAATTCATTTGTCTTAGAAAAAGCACATCTTTTTGGTCAAGTATAAAATATTTCGAGACTGTTGTTTTATTTGAGATCATCGATTCACCTCAAATGGTTAAAATGCTGAAATCTTGAATAACTAGTTAAACCTGAGAGTTTTCTGTAGGAAAGAGTACTGTCCGTTTTAAATCGTATCTCAAGACTCGTTTATCGACTTCAACTTCGCAAATATAAACGTATGTGTTGCGAGATTTCAGTTACTAACATACTCTCCTTATATAGAAGACAAATTGCGTTCAGAACATACCTATCATATATTTCTGTTCTGACATTTCATATCTTCACTGATAACAAACTGCGACATACTCTCTTTTTTTTTCAATTAATCCGTATAATTTCAATGTTAATCTCTCAAGAAAACTGTCAATACCAAGTGAAACAAAACAGTAAATTCTTTCCTCCTGCTCTTAGGTTCTGCTCATGAGTAATCAAACATCAGCATTTAGATAACATCTCTTCTCTATCTGTGACCTTGTATGAATTACTAGTGATTCACTTTGCTAAGTGACTGCAAAGCTGTTATCGTTTTTTGAATTCAGTTTTCTTCTGAGGAGAATCTGAATGCTGATTTCTGTCTATACCTATCTGATAGAATTAATCTGAATATAACTGTGAACTGGCCGTTGTGCAAAGAGGCCTGAATGTTTCAGTGTAGCGTCCCCCTTCCTCATATCACCAACACCATCACCACCACCAACCACCACCATCACCACCACCACCTGACCACCGAACACTGTCATCTTCTCAGTGTAACTTTGATGTGATCTTGTGTGTGTCTGTCAATCTTTCTGTCTCTTTCTTTTTCTCTTTATTTTTACAAATAATTTTTTTTTATGTAATATATCTGTTGTCCGCTTGCTACATTTGCTTTCCTTTAGATTCTCGATCTCGGTACATACTTTTTATACGCACACGAAAGTCGTACACACGCGGAAAATAATGGTCTACTCAATAACTGCGCTTAACATTTTTCTAGATTGAGAAACTTGCTGTCAGTAGAGAGGAAGAAATCTATAAAAAGCAAATCTAGATAACATCGAAGGACTTGGTGAAAATACCAGACACAAGTTAAGCAAATTTCTGCGAAATTGAAAAATTCATAAAATATCGACTAACTTGCGGTGTATTGAAAACAAAAAAAAAACTATGAGGTACAATTAAAAATCGATAATCAAATTATGACTTTTTTAATATGACAGTATACATCCTGCAAGATTGAACGTAATTAACTATACAGTTGTCATAGACAACTAAAGATTTTTATGATATCTATCTTTTTATTGTAGCATGAAGTAAAGTCTCTTAGTTGAGTAGACCAGGGATTGCAGAAGCGAGAAAACGTTTTGTATCATTGCAAGAATATTTTAGTTACACAGAGAATTATTTCAAAATCATTTTCGTGATTGAGTAATCTTCTTAAAACTAATTTCAAATGTATATTTCATACATATAAGGGTTGAAAGAGGATAGAGTTCAATCGATTTTCTATCAGAAACGCATGCAACTTATTTTTCGCAATTGCAAGGCTGCTAAACAATGCTGTAGTATACACGAATATAAGAAAATACACTTTATATTAAACTTTTGTAACAATATTAATGAAGTATTTTAATGTAGCTTTTTAATCAGCAATTTTGCGCTTATATTTCGTACTTTTAAATAGCGCTAGCAAGAGAATCTTTTTCCTACGCTTGCACTTAAGTTTATTTACGGAAAAATGACTTCTTCAAAATTGAATCAAAATTACTGTTTATTGTCAGAAACAATCAATATTTTTATACGCTATGTAGCTTATATTCTTCTGATTCTCTGCACATCATACGATTGGCTAATCGACAAAGAACTTAATTGCTTATTGCAACAATAAGTTTCCTTGCTTTGAGTTCTGAGTTGCTGGATGCGAGATATTTGAAAGAGTTATGTCCACCGACTATCGTTATTATGTTTTTAAAATTGTTTGCAAAATGCAGCGATTCCGTGTATACATGTTTGTTTTTAATGACTTTCGCAACATATGCTTGCACGTTGCACAGCTTCTGAACATCGTGAGCTTGTTTCGAGGGCAAAACTGCACAACGAAGGTCGCATTGTACGAACTCGCAAAAATTGTATGCTACTGAAGTAACTCATTTTATTATGTATGTGAATGATGACTTGATTCGGTATATACGATAGAGAAAAACACGAAGCATGTGACCACTGTGCATAAGAGACGTAAAGCCGTGTTTATACATTGTGATTGTTAGCAACTCAAGAACTCATGTGAACATTGGCTCTTTGCCTCTCGTTCTGTACGGTGGTGCGTGGCAATGTGACTAGCAAGAGCCTTTGTTTGTTTGTTTGTTTGGCGCGTGCATAACGGAAGGATGATGGGCCAGTGCCGATGCAGGCAACACTCTTAAACTATAGGGGGCAGCATGGGTATGGTCGCTGCAGCATTGCCTCGCAAGGAAGCCTAGAGGAAGACGAATGCGACTCGAGCGAAGAACTTATAGGAAGCGCTTCTGGTGGGGGCCAGTCCGTCGAGTCGCACGCGCTTGGGGCCCAGCCGAAACTGGCCCCGATCAGTGGCTGCTTGGGGTCCACAACCGTTTTCAGACTACAATTTCTTGGGTCGGTGGAGGTGGAAGAGGAAGGGGGACGTAAACGGCGTAAGCGCCTTAAGAACCACATGGTGGAAGAGGCCGTGACAAAAATCAAGGTCCGCCCTCATTGCCTTTCATCCTCCAGACAACTCTCCTTCGCTCTGTAAAGTCCGACTGACTGCCCTTTTAATCTTTTAAAAGGGCAGTAGCTCGTATCATATCTCTCACATCCTTCTATTAATTTACATATATATATATATATGTATATATATGTATAAATATCTCGTCAGCTTCATATACTTTTATTTTACTTGACCAAAACCCGCACCAGTTTCTCATAATGCATATTTTTGGGTTCTTATTCCTCACTTTACCCACATGATACAATGCACACTCTTTATATAAGTATAACAACGAGTCTCACACGGAAGTTAGATATTGCTCAAAAATATTAGGCAGTTTTGCTTCTATCTTTCAAACTCTCAGGTTTGTTACATAGCGTGTCGTTTTACAATGATTATGCTTAACTTTATACAGTTCATATTGTGCACTATTTACTTACTTCTTATTAGTGATTAAGCGTGATTGTGTTTCACTAATATAACAAGATATTTAAACATGTATTTCTAACGAATTACTTGTTATCTCTACTTTTTTTTTGCCACATGCTGCTTTCTCATGACAGGCGTTGGTATGTATTAAATGATATTTATAGAAATCTTTTTGATGTAATTTGCGAAAGTCTTCTCTAAAAACACGTTGTGTTGATGATTCAGGCACCAGACGGTGACACTCAGCCAAGCACAGAGGTAGACCTCTTTATCTCTACGGAAAAAATCATGGTTCTCAACACTGATCTCAAAGAGATCATGATGGATCACGCGTTGCGCACGATCTCGTACATAGCGGATATCGGTGATCTGGTGGTGTTGATGGCGCGGCGACGTTTTGTACCTCACGAAATGGAGGAGGTACCGAAAATTAATCGAACTCCGAAGATGATTTGCCACGTTTTCGAGAGCGAAGAGGCTCAATTCATAGCACAAAGTATCGGACAAGCATTCCAAGTAGCGTACATGGAGTTCCTAAAAGCAAACGGAATAGAAGATCATAGTTTTGTTAAGGAAATGGATTATCAGGAGGTGCTCAATTCGCAAGAGATATTCGGCGATGAGTTGCAGATGTTCGCCAAGAAAGAGATGCAGAAAGAGGTACTGACTTTGTTATTTTACATTTCAATTTTTGAATGTTGCAGTTAATATATCGGAATCAACATTCTGCTGTGCTTCTTCCCGACATAGGTAGTGGTGCCGAAAGCGAAGGGCGAGATTCTCGGTGTCGTAATCGTTGAGTCTGGGTGGGGCTCGATGCTGCCAACCGTAGTAATAGCGAATTTAGCACCGGCCGGTGCCGCCGCTCGTTGCGGACAACTTAACATTGGCGATCAGATAATAGCAATTAACGGTGTATCATTAGTCGGCTTGCCTTTATCCACGTGTCAGACTTACATAAAGAATTCAAAGAATCAAACGGTCGTTAAACTGACTGTCGTGCCGTGTGCACCTGTTGTCGAAGTGAAAATCAAGAGACCTGACACGAAATATCAGTTAGGATTTAGTGTACAGAATGGAGTGATATGTAGTCTATTGAGAGGTGGTATTGCCGAGCGAGGTGGCGTACGGGTGGGACATAGGATAATTGAAATCAATAATCAGAGTGTTGTTGCTGTACCGCACGAAAAGATTGTTAATCTTCTGGCTACGTCAGTGGGAGAGGTATGTGTGAGATGCTTTTTTTTCTTTATAGTTGATCGAAACAAGAATAATTTTCAAAAAGCAGAATTGATGGGTACAGAATCCGAAATTCTCATTTTCTGTTTTAGATTTTGATGAAAACAATGCCCACGTCGATGTTTAGGTTGTTGACCGGCCAGGAGTCTCCGGTGTACATATAAAAAGCATTCAGTTGCCTGGCTGATGCGTAGTGAACAGACAATACATCCGCCATCCACTACCATACTATCTGCTATATTATCTTTATTGTACAGGTTATATTCTATATGCAAATCGCTTTGTGTTTCGATTCTTATGGGACAATTCTATGACATTTCACCAGCTCCTGCTTAGAAAAAACAAGACTATATAGGTACGTCGCAGAAAAAACGTTACTAAATATCTACTCAAGCATAATTTATACAATTATCAATTACATTACATACGTATGATATACTTAAATTAATGAGATTCTCTGTAACGCATATATATGTTCACTGAAATTCAGCGTGCTATTTTTTCTAATATATATACATATACATATATATATACAAAGATGTTTTTCGGGTTTGAACCGCGTTAGTGTCATTTTTATACCGACGTTTCGTGAACATTTCAGCTCACTTCAT
>QVNZ01024727.1:0-10165 GCA_014825645.1 Pseudomyrmex dendroicus | reverse complement strand
AAAAAAAAAGGACTTTCGATACCCAATGTAAACGAGAAAAAAAGAGTAACAAGTTCAAGAGACAGGAAATGTAAGAAAAGAGAAAGACGAGAGACCGAAGTCCTCCTTTTGTCACTGTGTTCTTAGATCAGCGCAGATAAAAGTTGTCGCGAATGTTTTTGCCAGGAAAGACCAACTCTCGCCGACTGACTTAAAACACGGCGAGAATACACGATGAAAAGAAGGGGAAAGACATGAAAGAAGTGACGTGTATGTATATGTACAAGGTGTTCTCGAAGAAAACGTCAGCTTTAACGTTTCGTGCTTCATCGATCGCACAACGAAACCGATGCGGCACCACGACCATGTTGTTTAATCTGTACATGTCTCTGTAACGGTAACAATCGAATGACGAACGGAGAAAAGTTTTTTCCAGGACAGAGAGGCAAACGAAGAGAGCTGCTTTTCCCCTTCCAAGTAGCGCCCAATATCGATTTATGCCCATTAGAAGCGGAGGTTCGATATATCTTTCTCGCACAGCGCGGCCTCGATCGTCGAAGTTCTCGCGACGAAGGGCAAAAGGGAAGAGGGAACATATAGGAGTGACAACACCGGAGTTGAGATCTCGTTTTCACTCTGTAGCGGAGAACTTGCGATATTGAATTTCGCATGAAATTAAAGAAAACAAAGAGAGTCCCGGGAGTTGTTTCTGGCACACCCTGTGCAGAGAGCGCGCACGACGGAGCGCGATATCACCAAGTAGGGGAGAGACCCGGATGGGGCGAGGTATGTGCCGATTGGTTGCGTTGGAAGGAAATGCTGCACGCAAGCGCATACATCGGGACGATCGAGGTCTCTCCCGGGGAGTCGGTCGTCTAATCTCGCGTGAGTCGCACGTATCTCATACTCTGCTCCGTTTGATCTCCCGTAGGAGAGAAGGACTCTCTCTCTTTCTCTCTCCTCTGCTACTTAGTCGCATACAACTTGCATTATTGTTTGAGAAAAACATAAACTGCAGAAAAGCACTTCACGCATCGCACGGGACACGGGCTAAATGATTTGTTTCGTGCGTAGATGGCGAGAAGGGAAAATGAGAGACTTTTTTTGCACCCAGATTTCGGACGGTCTACGCACGGATTATCTGCGGAGATTAGTAGGTTTCTCTACAAATTGAAGATCGTTGGAAACTTTTTGTTGGAAAGTTTTTTTGCACAGACGAGAAAGTATCGAAAAAGAAAAATAGCGTGTCACCAAGAGATTTGGAAGGTCGTATATGTTTTTTCTCTCAGCGGTGTTCGGGCAGGGCGTGGCTCTCTTCTTGGTCTGTTGACCGTAAAAGGGTGGGTTTATGCGTTTCGAATTTGAGATTATTAACAATAATGCTCCGGTATGTAGATTCCGACTGCGTGATCATCGATCAAGTGAAAAAAAAAGAAAAAAAATGGAAATATTTTGCTTTTGAAGATACACTCGAGCTCCTCGACGATCGAAAATTGTTGGAATTTTGACTGTTTCTCGGACAGAAAGAGAGCAGGAGAAGAAGAAAAAATAAATGCGTAATTCTTGCCACGTATGCATCTGGAAGAATGATCGCACGAAATGGCGGACGCCGCGCTGTGGCGACCACTCAGAGAGCGCGCGCTCTCTCCTGCAATCGCTCTCCGTTTTTTTCGCGTCCTCCGCACAATCATTATTATTGCTCGCAAGTAGAAAAAACTCTACACAATGCAAAGATCTATTTTGCGCGCGAGAGATGTTTTACTGTGTGATCTGTGTGATGTTTGTGCTTCTTCGGATCTCGTAACGATCCGAGAATTCTGCAACAACGCATCGATGCAAACGATTTTTTTGCTGCACCGCAAAGTG
Source organism: Pseudomyrmex dendroicus (assembly GCA_014825645.1). Taxonomy (NCBI): domain Eukaryota; kingdom Metazoa; phylum Arthropoda; class Insecta; order Hymenoptera; family Formicidae; genus Pseudomyrmex; species Pseudomyrmex dendroicus. Next base: position 8,320 of record QVNZ01024727.1, on the reverse strand, counting down.
AATCAGTGTCGCGTAGTTGCGATATACATTTCGTGACAAAAAGAATCATCGGTGTGCTTTATGAAAAATCTTAGAAGATGCACAGACAGGTTTCTAGGAAATTTTTTTGTGAATTCCGCAGGAACGAAAAGAAATGAATTTGTACTTTGTCTTTAATCAGTGTCGTTTCTCAATAAAAATAGAATAAAAAAATCGCTAATCTAATCGCAACATTCGTCGACCCACAGTAACGAGTATCAAATTGGAGTCTTCTTCTTCATTACATCCGTTGCTAATAAAACTGCACACAATCGAAGATTTGTCATTGTATTACAGTCATAAGAACATATTGTTTGTTTATTTTTTTAAGAAAACGCACAGTCGTGCGCATTTCCATAAGACCCCAAAGAAAATTCCCAGGACTCGGGACGTACTGAAACCGCGACCGCGTTCTGCCTCTCGCTCGCGAGAGCCGTTGCTGGCTCTTCTCCCTTCCTACGCTCCGTATCTCTATTCCCCTCAACCTTTCCTCTCCTTTCCTCGTTTCACCCATCCCCACGGCTTTTCATAAAAAAAAAAAGAAAAAAAAACAGGTACGCATACAGACATGTTCGTCGGCGTGCTCTGGTGGTAGTTTCACACACAACGAGAGCGCCCTTTTCCTCTACGCTCTCGTATGAGTGAAAGCGGGTGAAGAGGGAGATTAGCGGAGCGGAGAGCGCACGGTAGGGGAAAGGGAGAAGAGAAAGAGAGAGAGAGAGAGAGAAAAGGATAATGGCGGAGAGGAAAGCCATCGAGTGCCACGGTGGCTGGCTGGCTGGCTGCCTAGCGAGCGAGCCGTGAATCGTATCCCTTCCTCTTTGAAATCGCTCCCACCGGTCCTCCTGCCTTCTCTTTCCCCGCTTCTATTGCTCATCGAGGAATTTTACTCGGGCAGACTCGCTCCCAGGCTTTGGATCTTCCCCTTCCCCTTTCCCTCCCTCCGGTGTTCTGGTCGACGTACGACGGGTTCTGCTTTATGTGGCGGCATTAACATGGGTCTCCATAAACCGAGGGAGTCTCTAGGTCAGCACCGTGTTCTCTTACATTACAAGAACGCTCTAGCGCAGCCTCGCTCATCTGCTGTCCGGGGCTGGATAATACCAACGACTGTAACCGTTCAAGACGTCTCAAGTAACGATTTCGATGAAGAACAACGACGTAGGTTTATATCGTTTTTCTAACGCGCGCAATAATTCAGCGCGCGACACAACAATAATTTATATTTTCACGTTCGCGCAGTTGCACGATTCGAAGTAAGAAAAAAATATCACACTCGTGTGACTTTCAACTCCGCGACGTTTCAAACAAAAACCGATTGCGCGCACGAATACGTGTCACATGATTTCATCTCAGTTCCGCAAACGGAACACAATAAATGTGTTTGTGTGTCTGCAATTCGCTCAATTTTAAGCGGGGATGCGAAGAGATTCGTTTTGTTATGAACAAAAATATATTGTGTCGAGCGAAGGGGAGATATCTCTCGCGTTGCTTCTGTATGCGCGTCTAAAACCAGCGACAGTACGCCGCAGTCTCGTTGATGAGTCATACGGTCGAAGTGTTAAATGTATTTGCGCGCGTTATCAGTATACACGCAGGTGGACATTATCGTGATTACATCGACGAGCCTGAGCCCCGCTTTAATCGCGCCATCCATCGCGACGGTGACGTTCCAACGATCGTGCACGTCTTTTTACGTTTCAAACGAGAGACGTTACAGGAAATCAATACATCGGCCCACGAAGCGAAGAGTCTGAGGGGACAAGACAAACGCAGAAACTCGCGTTTTCCGTAAACTCGTCAGCGTTATAAATAACGAATTATCGATCTATTCTATCCGCGGACTGACGCCGCTCACGACGCGTCCGTCGTCTCGTCTCTGTTTATATTACCCATAGATAGGTACGTCGCATTTATCGTGCAATTTTATCGTGCGTATATAATAATAATATACCAATAATATATAACATTAATGCAAAAATTAAAAATGTTAAAGAATATTTAATTATTATTCTCATGTACCTAAATTGTGCGTAACGTTGAAAACAAAATAAATAAGCTGAAGAAATTTGTGACGTGAATTTTGTTTATAAAACAAAAAAATTGTGTAAAAGAGTTTGCATATTCTGTAGAAGAGTTTGAACGGAATAATGCAGTTACATAGCACCGCGTGTTGCACAAGAGGCTCCGGGTTTTCGCGAGTGTGACAATCTACCATCAACAATGTGAGAGGTTTCGCGATTCCACGAAGCGCAACGCGGATGAAGAAAAAAGAACACAATGCAACGACGACGATGATGATGATGACGCCGAGGAAAAAGAGGACTTTTGTTCCTCCGCTGCGCGTCTGCTCTCTCATAGTTCCGCTCTGGCTCTTACCGCATAAAAGGTCTAGCTGACTGGCTAAGAAGATGGTGATACGCTTTTAAGAAAGAGATTCACGGTTAATCGAAATATCGGAATGTATTATTTCTTATTTTCTCTTGCGTTCTTGCTTGTCTCACTTTTTTATACATTTTTTTATATGCGAAGGATACGCATAATTAATTTGGCGGCTGAACAGAATGACGTAATCTCTGCGTGAAAAAGACTGTAATTATTCATCATACAAATCACTTTTAATCATCCATGATTAAATGGATTACATAACATCATTTAAGTCAAATTATTAAGTGCGGAAATTTAACAATCGTATGTATATATTTGTTATAAAATTCAGCAACTAGGTATTATAGAAACTGTAACTGTTGGATTCACGCATTTAACAATTGCTACATATAAATACATCTTACTACATCTGGATTAAGACTGACAATTACAATTGTCAATCTTAATCTAGTCAGTGCGATCATATATCTTTATTTTTGAAACATTCAGTATTCAAGGTTTCGACAAATGTCTAAACGCTCGTCTATTAGAACGCAGAAAAACGTCCGTTTAAGATGTCTCCAATAAGAGATAAATTCTTCTCGCGCTTAATCCTGTAGAGATCATTGAAATGAAGATATATACAATCATTTGTGGAAATCGCTCTTGATTGGAAACAAATAATTTGCTGCGCAAAAAAAAAACAATTCGACTTATCTATCTGAAACATCCGCTATCTCCAAAGTTTGTATCAGATCGTGTATTGGAATCTGAGAATTGCGAATCGAAGAGATTGGAATTCAATCGAAATAAAGCTGATGGAAATGGAAATTACGCATTTGATAAAGAAAAAAAAAACAAAAGAAAAATTAAGATTACTCAATTTCGTATTCTCTAAATTCCGAGTCGTAATTCTCTCACGCAGTGTCGTCGCATATATATTAATGATACCGGTCTTAAAGGCAGACGGTACATTCTCCGGCAGACGACACTGACACAAGCAGTGACTATCGCAAAGGCCTCCACCGTGTCGGGACGTCCCAACGAGGCCGGCGAAACGTGGCAACATCGCTATGACTCAGCTCTCCTCATTCCAACTGCACCTCCCCTGTCCCGCTTCCCTAACCCCTGTCGACCAGCCGGCACTACGCAGCTGACGCCCTTCCCCTCCGCGCAGTTGAGGGAAAATTGCCCTTCCACTCCCATCCCACCAACATATCCTTTCTCGTGTCCCAGACTCGGCCTCTCCCTCCCTGACGCGCTACTAGCCCCTACCGCACAGCCCCACCATGCCGCCAACTCTCGCGGGATACTCGTTTGTGCTCTAACCCCCTCTTGGCGGGGAGTGCACGGGAGCAATTTCTACGACGGCGCAGCGCGGCGCGTCGCGTTGTGCCGCTTCGTCGAGGAGACGAGCGTGCAAACCCGGCGCAAAAACTCCCGTTTGGAAGAAAAACACTTCTCTCTCTTTCTTTCTTCCTCTATCTTCGTTTTTAGCACCGACACTACTCTTTTTTCTCCCGGTCCACCTCCGCAAACTCCCGCTTCTTTCTCCCCCGCACCCCGGTTTCTTCTCCTTGTCCAGAGTCTTTTCTCTCCGTCCTTGTCCCTCATCCACCGTCGTTTTTTTGCACCTTTTATTTGGGATCCTCTTTTTCAGGGCCTGCTGCCATAACGTTTCCGTCCATCCCGCGTAGCGCAGGAGCGAACAATACAACGTGATCCAGGTGCAAGAATAAGGGAAGGATGAGAGAGACGAAGGGGAGGCCGCAGACTTGGAACGTGAGCGAGTGGATGCGTCGTGCGACGTGACTTGCACAAAAAACATAGTCGGGACGCGCGTGAATCCGAAGTATTTTTGTTGCCTCTCTGCTATTTTTTGACAGTAATATTGTCAAAATCGATACATTCGTTTTTCAACTCCGCCAGTTGCTAAGCAGAGCGTATTCCCCGTTTTTTGGTCCGATAATATTCGGCACAGTTTCCAAGCATAATCAAGAGAATAGAAATATCCATTTTACTGATGTTTTATTTCTTTCTCCGCGCGAACGAGAAATCGTTAAATCATATATCCGATTGATATTTTCTCTCGTTTCTATATTAGAGATTGACCTTTTTTCCAGGTACATTGAGCAACAGTGCATCTAGCAAGAGTTTGAAAAGCTTTTCGGCGGGAAATGATAATACATATCTCTTCGAGATTCTGATAACAATAGATATTTTGCGCAAGTTATGACATACTATGATCTTACATATTCGAACACATGAACACAGTGCGAAGAAGGAAAATAAACGTGTAACAAGATTTTTTGCATATACACGTTTCGTACACGTTTGCATATACATTGTAGAACATTCCGAAATCGTGGAATGCAATTTTAAAAATCTATTCAAATATTTCTAGTTTACATTTGAACCCTAACGAGAGGAGGTCGTGTAGGTTCGAGGTCGAAGGCAAAGTCACGTTAGGCGATTCTGTGTGTGTCCTAGCCGAGAGGTGCCGTTATTTTAATGTAGATAAGCTAACCGGACGAGAATGAAAGGCCGTAGGAGACATTCGTGTCGCCATGCATATATCCTTGCGCACCAAGGCAACAACGAGTCTCTTGCATCCAGCAGATTTCCAACACAGCGACTGGATTTTTCCGCTCAATGAATCGTACAATAATACATGAATAGCTGCTCATTATTATCTCGCAAAGATGGATCATGAATCTTAAACACTTTTCTCGCAATGACGTGCAAAAACACTCGTAAAGCCGAGCGGATACGAGAAGGTCTGACGTTGTTAGAAAAAAGTACTCCTACGTGTGTATTCATTTGCACGTTTGCAACAACCTTATATTAAACGTTACAAAAGATATTTAATAGAATTTCAACTTTTAAAAATCAAGAGTATAAAGACTATACTTTCTTTGTAATTTCTCTCCTTTTCTCTTTTCCTCTTTCAAAGTTAAAAATAACTTAAATCACAAAATTATTATTTATCGTGAAATAAACTTCAACCAAATTTCAAAATTTCTACGCTATTAAATAACAGAAATCGGTGTGCCAACAATATAAAGTTGAGAAAAAAATGATAAGCAATATTTTACGTGAAATTTGATTTTAAAAATATATAAATTGTGTGTGTCTATTTTATAGCAATATTAGACACATCATATGAGACAAATGATAAGACAAATACCATAACAATATTAATTTTATGTTAAATTGGAATATACAAAATTAGTGTAACCTGACAACAATAATTACATGAAGTTAATTATATCTTTATCAAGCTAATTACATTACAACATCGATATCATTGTAATCTCGATAAGTAACGCAATAACGGATAATGAATCTAATAACTCAATTAGAAAAACAACGATATAGGAATTTTCTCCGAACGAACTGGAAACGTGTGACGCAGTCTTAACCAATAAGTCGTCATGAATATATTCTACATGTTAGACAGCGTCTGGACAATACACAGCCTGCTTGACAAGTTTCTAAATACCGAGCACCTGCTACAAGTCTAATTCTTTCGCAGCAGTGGTTCCCAAAAACAATTCACAAGAACAAATTCCTAGTTTTAACATAGGTCAAAAATGTTAATTTTTACGTCCAATCCTCCAATGAAATTTTCTACTAAAAGTAGACACAATTCTAAATTTACAGGAATTTAATTAATTGACATTTTTTAATAGATTTGATGTATTTTTTATCGCGATACATCCGATAATTCTACACACGAAAGTTGCGCTTTCATTGTTCAGGTATTATCGGTGCAACTTCGGTGTGTAAAAGCATCAATCGAAATCGAGAATTTAGATAAGAGAATATTTCTACAGGCAAATGTTCTGTTCTTTCATTCAATTCGAGTATAGTTCACAAACGGAGAAAAAACGGAGAGTGTCGTAAGAGCCTTCTCAACTTTGAAGTACCGAGCGACGAGCGACGCAAAGACAGTCGATCGTTCTAAGAGAAAGAAGAGAAGAAGTCGGAAGAACGAGAAATAACGGTAGTCGATATTACGACCATTCGCCGCGCCTACATTCTGCCGCGGCGTTTTTCGTTCGTGCTTCTGTCCCGTGAAGAGAAAGCCGGCGTCAGTGTCTTTTGTATACTGTTCGTTGCGTGTTCGCTCCAACGTCACGAGAGAAAGAGATGGCGAGATAAGGTGAGAGAAAGAGACAATGTATTCGAACGATACTTTTATAAGACGGCGAGTAGAGCAAAATGTAGACGGATGCGCGACAGAAGGATTGGTCATGTAACTTCGTGTTCTCAGCCACATTCTCGATTGGGATCGCTCCGACGCGCGAGTCGCGACAGATGAAAACTGACGTAGTATGTACGGTATGGGCTCTTGTTCTTCAAAACAACTAGTCGTATAACGCTCCAGCGTGGTTGTAAAGTTGTTCTCCACAGGGCAGATCCCGTCGGAGTAACTTTTCGTGTCTCGCGCGGAATTCAACGTTCGCCAGCTCTCCTAACTTTTACAGCGATTGTATTTCTGTACACGGTTCTACACGACATCGGCTGAAAGCGGCGGCGGCGGCGGCGGCGGCAGTGACGCGCGGCGTTCGCGAGCTGTGAAGGAAGAGAACTCCTCTTTCTTCAACAGACTAGAGAAAGAGACACAGGCAGAGAGAGAGAGAGAGAGAGAGAGGAAAAAGAGAGAAAGAAAAAGACTCGCGGTTCGAGCGAGCGAGAGGAAGAGAGAAGATTCGGTCGCGCGAACCAATGGCGTAACGCTTTCGCGAAACGGTTTTACGGGCGACAAATTATCGTTGGCGTGAAAAAAAACTCCGTTGCCTTTTGTATCGAGTCTCTTAAATTCTCGCGGATTTTCCCGAGAAAACGAGAGAAGGGAGAAGATTCTTCGAATATCCTCAATCTTTCCGGGAAGAATAGCGTGAAACTTGGGAAAATCGCACGAACTCGCGCGGAGCAATAACTTCGCATTTACGAGCGCGCGGTTAAAGATTGTAATTAACTGACGTGGCTGTCAATGCGTGGCTGTTACCGCACGTTAAGTGGAACGGGCGAGGCAACGAGGCGACGGTGTGACCGCAGAAATGTTAAAAGCGCGGGAGAATACGCGGAGAATAAAGGTTTTGCAAGGTGCGGCTGGAGTTGCAGGAGTTACGCCATTGGATGCGTGTACACGATGCAGCGCAACTGCAGCCTCCTGTGGCGATGTTCACACCGAGACTGCTTTTTTTTTCTAGGGCTCCCTTCTTCCTCTCTCTCGTACGGCCGACGATTTCACCACGCTCAGCTGGGCATAGTTCTCTTTCGCGAAAGATATATATGTACATGTACTTGCACATAGGTGTGAGTGTGTGTGTGTTACGCGCTCCTCTGCCGTAATACGCGCAGCACGCGTGGATGGGGAATGGACGAGGGCTCGGACAACGATTTCACGATGTTTACGCACGAAACGTCGCCCCGTATTTTTTCCGTTTCTCTTCTCGCTGTGACGTGTCCGCGACATCAGTCTTTCTTTCTCTCTCTTTCTTGAAGATTTACGCGTTGTTCCCAGACGGAGAGATGAAAACGCAACGAACCGAGTTCTCCCCCGTCGTGTGTCAAACTTGGTCCGACGTAAACAGGAAGTAACAGAATACAGAGTCCGTGAGAAGAACTATTTCATACTTTGCGATCTAACGGAATCGTGTGAGAGACGCTTCGATTTTTCCCAACAGGATCGTTGCAAATATTCCAACAGAGCTAAGAATAACAACGTCTCGAATACGTTTATGATTTATCCACGCAAAAAATACATGTAATTATACATGATTTTTATTTTCAACAAATAAATCGCGAAAAACACGGAGGAAAACACAGAACGGTTATTACATTAATTACGGGACGTAAATGAGCGCGATAAAACAATCGCGTGACACGTGAAAAAAAGTCGCGATACACACACCACATATACACA
>QVNZ01024725.1:0-17729 GCA_014825645.1 Pseudomyrmex dendroicus | reverse complement strand
AGATCCCGAGCTCGAATCCACACCGTCGGATTTTTCCGGGCCGGTCTCTTTCAAATCCAGCGTGAAATTAAATATCTTTGATAATTAAAATTGTCTTGATAGTTAAATTGTTAAAATTGTTAAATTGCTTTAACTGAATAGCTAATTTTACAGTATATTGATATAATGGCAATAAATTTATTTTTTAAATAAATTAAAGTAATAGTTTTGCTGCGTGCACGTGATCTCAGTTGTCGGCTCGCACACGTATTGAAATAGCGACCGTTTTATTTTTACGATTTCTTAGACTCGTATTTCTTTTGGCATTGTTTGAACTTCTAGAGCACGAAAATAGCGTACGCGGCGTATGACTGCAGTTGGTACAACTTGTCAGCGTGCGAGGCGAAATCGCTAATGATCATTATGCGACGCGCTCGATCGCCATTGCACATCACCGCCGGACGTTTCTGTTCGTTCAATCTCGAGCTCTACAGCGAGGTACAGAAAATATCGTCTCGATTAATCGTCTAATTTTTATCGCCAAAATTAGAATACATTTGTTATTCATCTATTTTTACGATATCGATCTCACGTATCGATTGTAGATTCTGAAGAGATCACTGGCTTATATGTCGTTTTTTATTTCCGTGAAGAGGACATTTTGAGATTTCCAACAATTCAAACGAGACGATTGTTTAACAAGATTGTCATGTGAGTATAACGGAAATGAAATATTTTTCTCTAGACACAAATGTTGAAATGCTTTATATTAAAAAAATAGAAATAAATTATTAATTACACGTGTTGACGACACGAGAGAAGTTCTTTCGAACGAAAATATATCTGAAGAAATCTCTTTCCCCCAAAAGGACAATCTCATTGAAAAAAAAAGAAATCATAAAAAAAACTCTCTTATACAATTATAATTTTCGTTATTCTTTATTCAAAATCTCGTAATTATCATTTTTTATTTTACTCCTTGAGTTTTCGTGTGCATTTTGCATTTTGACATTGCGAAAAACTGTTCGACGTGTATTATATTACTCGTCGAAAAAAATTTTTCGAAAGCGAAATACAAAAGTTTCGCAACGTTACGTGCGCACGTAGAGACGAGCGAGATGAATAAGGAATGAGGGAAGCGTTAGAGGAAAGAAGATGAGGGGGCGGAACGTGACGAAACGAAAAAATAACAGGTCGCGAGTATTAATGGAGCCGGCACGCAAAAGCCGGATCTCTCACATTAAATATGCAGAAAACACGGGAGGGATATATTTTTCTCGTTTTCGTCATAAGCTCGGTTTTCCCTTACCCTCCCGGTTAGTTTCATCGGTGAATATTCGAGCAACTTGATCGCCCCCCCGGCGAACGAATTGCCCGCGAACTAGAGCTCCCGTCGATGCATATTTGATGAAGGAGTCTATAGCCCCATGATTATACGACGATTCACGTTTATGCGAGTTCATCAATTATTCCGCCCACAATCGCTAAAATGACGGTTTCACGTGTAACGCGTTCAACTACCGTTGCGAGTTACGAAAATTATAGAAATAAAAATTATAGTTTCCGATACACGAAACTCGAAGTCCACTCGATCGCCAACTTTCGATCGATAATTCGCACTTGCGCGACCGAACGTTCTCGTCACACCGGAAGTCTCGAAGCGAGGAAGTGCTTCAGAATCTGCGCGATATATTTCTTCCTTTTTCGAAATTTTTGTTTATTTGCGAAACAACGGTTTTGTGAAAATTTGTCACGAACAATTAATTATTAATTTTGGCGAAACCAGTCGCACACGCGAGTTTCTTTTCGGCGAGAATTGACAACTTACGGTCGAACGCGCGGGTTTTCACGCAAGCGCAGCGTTTAATTGAACATCGGGGGCGTCTTATTCGGGTAAAAGTTTGCCCGCTTACTTTCACCGCTTATTTCCGTCAACCTGTGCGGGAAAGTGCGCGAGAGGACGGAGAGCATTGGAGAGCGAATAATGGGTGTCATTAACAATTGCGTGGTCTACCGTCACAATGGAGAAAATCCAAGAAGATGACGGTCACCAACTTCGGGCTCAGATGGACGCGGATAAAAAAAAAAGAAAAAAAAAAGAATGGACGGCTTCACGCTTTGTAGGGAGCAACGCGAGCGTCCGATATAAAAGTGCGCGGTTGCAACGGCGGTGACGTTAATTCGCCTTCAAACATTCGAGTAACGTTTCGGTGATACTTCAATCGTAAAACATATTGCGTACACTTGTAATAAGATAAAAAATATTCTATAATTTGTTTGTAGAATATAAGAATTTTATTAAAAGGATTCCGCCGCGTATTTTGCGTTTTCGTTGCAAAAAACTTAAAACAAGATGGCACTTTGAACAATTGTTCGATATTTATCTTCTGTCGAGGAGAACATATAATTCTCGGTAATTATAGGCGCGAGTGTTGAGAAAAATGATGATTAATTACGTGCGAGTGCTTCTGCTCGTCTCACTGGTGAGCTGCGGTGCGCACGCTACTCGCATCACCGAAAAACGAGGAGCCGGCAATAATAAGTACGCCGGTTCCATGTTGGCCGAGATCGCGAAGGAACTCGTGCAAAGATCGGCGACCAGCAGCCAGGTAATTAAAAAAAAAAAAACATTGATATCAAAATATTAGAGACAAGAATCATTTTTTTTTTCTAATTTTTGAATTCCAACTGCTGACACATTTTAATGGATCGATGAAGAGTAATCGTTTCTCGCAGGTGCTCAATTTAAATCTCTCGAATCTGTTGCTACTTTTGGTGCTCAAAGCGGTGGTATTTGGCGCCGGCTACATAGGAAATCACGGTTACAAAGGACGTGATTTAGAAGACGGTATTATACTTTATGGGCAATTGTTTTTTCGTAAACAAATATGTTAACTCTTTAAAAGCGGCACAAATTTTCTCGACGACGTCCTCAAAAGTTAATATACAACAGTCATAACTATATTATACTACATTAACTACAGTTATTACATATTATATTATTTATATTTATATTGTAGTATAAAATATACTGAATATTCCGCTTTAGAGACTGCATAGATTGATAAATTACATGTAACAATATTTTAAAACACTTATTAGAAGAGAATGTAATTGCGATCATGATTGTCTGTTAATTCTAGAAAATATCGTATCCGAGGGCGAGCTTACGTTGGCTCTTGGATATCTGATCGGTGAGACCTGCTTGTACAGAGCCGCTTGCGAGGAGCCGCGCATCGCGAGAGAATATCTCGGCGCGGCGGAAATGCTCTTGCAAACAATGAAACTAATGCCGCAGTACGTACGCAAAGTTATACGAAAAAGTGTGATTAGATATCTTGTGTTTTATGCGCAAGAGAGAGAGAGAAATATTATGATATATCTCACGTTATTTTTAAACAAAATATACATCATTTCTGAGATATTGATAAAAACGTTGAAGATAAAATGCGAGATATTTAGTTTTGTGTACTTATAAATTGAAAAACTCTTATTTTTGCAGGAGCTTACCCGTGAAATACAATTACGACAAGACGATCGCTGAATTTCGGAAGGCGATCGAGTACGGCAGCATCGAGCAATGTCCGCCGGAGTACAGCTGTAAAAAGGAGAATATAAATAATTTCTTGCGAAGCGAAACACACACAAGATAAATAAACGATTTTCTACGACGAACATTTCATTTTAATTTTTGTTCTTTCTTTTGTTCTATCGCAAATAAAAAAACACTTCAGAACATTCAAACGACGTTATATAACATGTATGTACTATGTGATTAGTAAAAAAACAAAATAAAGACTGTTGCAAAAATATTTTAATTAGATTGTTGGATTTTCAATAATCTCCTGGTCTTATATTTAAATATAAAACAAAAATATATACGTATTCCCTTTGAACAATCTTGTTACATTCGTTGCCTAACATTATTCAACAGAATTATCGATTAAAATGTCAGTTGCATCCGCTCTCATTCTACTTCACGTAAATTTCTCCGAAATTATCACATTGTTGTTGCGTAATCAAAATAACGTGACTAATATTGAATAGATAAGTAAGTAAATATGTAAATGTCTTTTTTACACAAAAAGTCGCATCAATGTCTCGATAATACTCCAAAAAGAAAAATGCAACTTCGGATGCAAAGACATTTGAAGCTATTGCCTGTACTAAAAAAAACCGTGTTGGATGTTCATATAATATATTCAAAATATATTCAAGTGCGTACAAATCGATTAGTTCTCGTAACACAGATTTATAAAATATAAAAAACAAATGTAAAACATAAAAACAGATATTTTTGTTTACGTAGAAGAAAGCTTTACATTTCAATATATAAAATAAAACATCATTCTTCGTTAAATTCTGTTTCAACATTTTAAATTAAATGTCTCTCTGTTATCGACATCCGCCGCTAGAGAACGTTGCGTTCGCGTTCTCGCCCAACCTATTCTGACAGTCGCGCTGACTTGAGAGAGGTCGTTGAGTTGTTTGATTTTCGCCGATTCACGTCGTCGTGAGCGTGTAAACAAATTTTTCGTACTTGTGATTTGCTAGCTTCGCTCTTTTCGCACCTTCTCCGAGAGATGAGTTCTATAGGCACAGGGGTGAGTATATGCGCGTTACGCGAGGTCTAAGCGAAAATCGATCGCAGACCGTGATATGTCAGCTGATATATCGAGACCTAACCTCGTCGTTTCTTCCAGTACGATCTGTCCGCTTCGCAGTTTTCGCCGGACGGACGCGTGTTTCAAGTGGAATACGCTCAAAAAGCCGTGGAAAATGGAGGGTGAGTCAATTATATATCTCGTGCTATCAAACTCGGTTCTTTAGAAAAGTATTTGTGTTTGACACAAGTATCTGTTTCTATACGAGCACAGAGAACATTGTTCTCTGCATCTGATTGAAACATTGAAAGAAAATGCCGACGTACATTTTATTTAAATATTATCATTTCTTATTGCAGAACAGTTATCGGTTTACGAGGGAAGGATGGCGTGGTGTTTGCCGTCGAAAAGATAGTAACGTCAAAGCTTTACGAGCCTGGTGCCAACAAGCGAATATTCAACATAGATCAGCACGTTGGCATGGCGGTCTCCGGCATAATATCGGACGCGAGGCAGATAGCAGAGATCGCGAGATCCGAAGCTTCGAGTTACAAAGCGCAGTACGGAGTCGGTATTCCATTGAAGTATTTGAACGAAAGAGTCTCTCTGTACATGCACGCGTACACACTCTATTCAGCCGTGCGTCCCTACGGTTGTTCCGTCCTGCTCAGCGCTTATGAATCAGACGGCCCGGCACTGTACATGATAGATCCGTCAGGAGTATCGTACGGTTATTACGGCTGTGCCGTAGGTAAGTTAAACTCAAAGTGAGAAATTGCGAGAAAAGTAACAGGAGAGAAAATCCCATTTATTTGCACAATGTTGTTTCGCAGGTAAAGCAAAACAGTCGGCGAAAACAGAAATAGAAAAACTGAAATTGTCAGAAATGACGTGCAAGGATTTGGTAAAGGAGGCCGCTCGTATTATCTATCTCGTTCATGACGAATTGAAGGACAAGCAATTCGAATTGGAAATGAGTTGGGTTGGTGCACACACCAAGGGCAGGCACGAGCGTGTGCCGGCCGATCTCAAGGCCGAAGCCGAGACGAAGGCGCGACAAGCAATGGCGGAGGATTCCGACAGCGATACCGAAGACATGTGAAACGAATAATAGGGCCGTTGAAATTCTTTGTATTGTAAGCGATAATACTTAAATATATATACACTGATTTAAAATTTCAACACCTAGAGTATGGTGCGTTCACTCTCGCGCTTCATTTAATTCTTGCGTGATGCAGAAAAATAGTTACAGGATGAAATGCGTTCAAAGTTTTTTTTTAGGAACTTTTTTACATATTCGTATTTTGTACAAAGGCACATTACGAAACGCGACTGACAAAGTATCTGAAACGACGTTCAGATAGTGCGACACATTGCTGATGTCTGACGAGTTTCAGAATGTCAAACGCTTCGTTATCGCACGTGGTGTTTGCGGCGATAGCTCGCCGGAACAAATCTCTCGATGAATTTTGACGACGCGTCGGTTCACATTTCAATTTTGTTGCAGTAGTCAAAATTTACGAGTTAGTTGGTTTCGAATTGCCATCTCATCAGCTTTATTCTCGCAGACGCACGGACTCCCATTTATTTCCGAATCTGAAAAAAAAATGGCCCGGTGGAATTTGACGAGCTGTCGCCGCACAAACACCACGTGAGATAATTGAGTCAGCGTTTGACATTTGTTCTTCCGTAGGACGAAACTCTTGTCAAGGACAACAGCAATGTGATATTGCTGTCGTTTGTTCGGATATTTATCAATCGCATGACAGCTTCAGACAATGAATAACTTTCTTTCGAAAAACAAAAATCATACATATGTGTGATATGACACACACACACATACAAAATTTTATAAGTGCACATGTTACGTTTAATCCTTGTTAATTATTTTAATAAAAAAAAAAAAAACAAAGTAAACATTTGTAAAGCGCTTAAACCCATTCCCCAAAAAAACTACTGCGTCCGTAAAAAAAAAAAGCTTGATACTTTTCATTAATTTGTCTCTGATACTCGTACACGTGATTATATCATAATCAGATTATACTTCGGCTGAAAGAGCGCAATCGTTATATGTATAACGAGTTAGCTTCTAGAGAATTTTACTTTGAGATTTTACGAAACATTTGACAAACAAAGCGCGCAAATAACCATTATATCTCAAGCGGATATTCGTGGATTTAATTTTTTTTTTTTTGTTTTTACGTGTGCGTTTGATTCTAAATCTGCGTTGGTTTCTATTTATTGAACGATGAAAAACATTCTGAGAATTCTGTTGACTTTTCAGAAACGCAAATTAATAAAACGAGTAACAGCTTCAAGTTTTATCAGGAAGGTATAATAATTAGGTCGATTAAATATTGACGACCCGCATTTTTAATCACGTGTTTCAGAAACGATAAAAGAGAGTCGGATGAAAAAATCGATTATTGTTTGGAATCAAACACAAGATTTTTAAGTTTTAAAAAACAATTTTTAATTTAAAAAAAAAAAGATCTAATTTCGCGGGCGTATAATAGTGAAATTGAATTGTCGTGCTGAAACTCGTTTTGTTGCATTCTTAGAATTGCGCATATGCTTGTATTGAAAATTTATAAATAAATATTATTAATATTTATTCATTAATATTATAAATATTATTAATATTATTAATATGTAAATATACTTGCGTGGAAGGGCGCGCGAATTTAGTATGTTGTTTCGTACATTGGTTTTGCTGTTAAAAATTTATCGAAATAAATTCTCACGACGAACGAAAGAGAAAGTGGAAACATAGAAAGCTTCCCGACTGAACATATATATTTCCCGGCAAAACATTGCGAACTCGATCGAGACGCACGAGAAATCAATGAACCTTGTGCGTTTCCGCAGGAAAGAATAATTGCTTCGCAAAATGATATCGTATGTACCTCGTAACTTGACGCGCACTTCCTATAGAATTCTCCGTCCCCAGGTAGAATTTCATCTGTGCGCGGGGACGCGCAATTGTCAGTAGCGCTGCGCAGTAACGGCGATAAACCGAATCGGTATACTTGCGAGCAAAATGACGATGAAAGATTTGCATTTGTATTTGAATTTTATACGCGAGATTTCGCAAACTAGACGACGGACCGCGCGTAAACGCGCTTCGAACGGAAACAATAAACCGTTTCGCAGCAACGTGACTTCCGAGATCTCGTTTCCGTTCCGATCGGTCGAGATATTGAATCCGCACGATAGACGTCGACGTCGTGATTCGTTTAGCGAGCCATTTTTTCGCTTCAAGAGGAAACAGTTGTTGAATATGTACACGAACTTTGTTCAAACTCTAGAAGTGACCGCAACCGGTCATGAAGCGTAAACGTCTTTTAAACGTTTAATTAAAAAAACAGACTCCGATGTTTAATAAGACGTTTTTTTCTTCTTGAGTTTATTTTATCAAATAATTGAAGCCGGGACGTGAGATAATGAGAAGTCAGTCAGTCATTAAAGCTAATCGATTGAAAAGCGATGGAAAATATAAACATGGAACACCACGGGAGATTATTTATGCGTCGAGGAATTATTTACGTTTATTATACAACAAAAAAAAAGAATAAAAAACTGAGTGCGTCGGAGACGCAACCCTCCGCAACGAGCAGAGCGCACTTGACAGAGAGAGACGCGTCGGTTCGCGCGCATGCTGCTTTTTGCGCGCTTGGGGGGGTTGCTTGTCCGCCGGGTAGTCGGGGAAATGTGTAGCAGAGGCGACTCGCACCCGTTCTTTATATAAGGGTAGTGTGCCTTTGAAATTCCGCCACTAGTTTTGATTAATGCGACCAGGACGGATTTGCCGTGTTTTCTGCCGCTGCTCGTGTCTGTCGAATTTATTCACGAGCGAGCGTGACGTGAATCATCATCAACGGACGTTAATTCCGCCTCTGGTCGAGCTTAGTTTCGACCAGACATAGGAGAAACCTTCGGGAGTTCGGTGACCACCGGAAGTACGCTCAAGAAGTATGTTCTTGAACACGAGCAATCTGCCGGACGACGTTCTCGCCGTCGAAGAAATGGCGCCAAGCGTTTACATCTTTGCAGCGGTCTTATTGGGCCTCATCGGGTTCTTCGGCTTCAGTCTGAACTTATTGGTCATCTTGACGGTCGTCATGAACGCCAATGTACTCTGGACGCCCAACAACGTGGTCCTCGTCAACATGGTCGTGAGTATCGAGTCGTTTAGTTCGAAGAATTCGAATTTTGCATCGTTTATAATAATCATAATAATAACAATAATAAAGTTTTCAAGTTTAACTTGGCTTTGAACGCTCGCGAGAGAAATCCCAATATATGAAAAATTTTCAAGTCTTTAATAAGTCCGTAATTAATATAAAAAAAGTTTTTAATAAGTCTGTAATTAATGTGAAAAAAAAAAATATTCTCACTATATTGGTGTTCTCTCGTGTATTATATTTTCCGCGACAGTCTGAAACACACATAAAAGATTCTCGGAAGAGCAGCCGTGGGTCTTATACATTATTCATACGTTGTTTATTGCATTGTTCTCACTTATTCGTTGTTCATTTAAAATGTGCCGTGTGTTTCGAGTTAGTTACGCACGTGCTCGATATATTCATGTATTATATACAATATACATATTCATGTATTATATACAATATACAATATACATATGTACAAGAACGCATCGCTCCGTATATCTGGCTATTGTAAAAATGGAATAACAATTCAAATTGTTATGATAAATTCTCATTTTGTAATCTTTCGAACAAAATGAATAAATTTCTCCGCCGCTCTACTCGCGAATTAACGTGGTCAAAGCATGTCAATTTCACATATATGATGTATGCAATTTATTTTTTATTTAACTAAGGCTCTCTCTCTCTCTCTCTTTCTCTCTGTCTTTCTTTTCTTTTCACATGTGTGTAAGAGAAATCTCATCGCTCAAAATAATATTCATGTGACAATTAATCACCGCAATAATGAAACAATCGCAGCAACATTATTAAGTTTTTATTTGCTGAGCAACACGTTGTATAATTAATTTTACACTTATAATTAATTTTACACTTTGATAAGTTTAGAATAAACAAAGTTTACGGCCACTGATTTTAATTGAAAGTGTTTTTTTTTTTTTTTAATGAAAATATAAAAAAAGTCAAAAATAGATTTCATTCAGTTTCTTTTTTATTCTTTTCCACATTTTTCGCGTTATTTTGAATTTGATAATGAACTAGATCTTCAAAAAGTCTAAATAGCTGTACAACTTCTATTGCGCTCTCGAGAGACGCTATTCAAGCGCTGTTACACAGCTGGATTCGGCCAAAATCTTTCTGTTATATATAATGTAATATAACGTTATATGATGTAATATACACCCATTTGCGATTAACATTCGTGCGCTTCTCTTGTAAGCTAAATTGGACCACAGTTGATCTCAATTTGTATGCATTGACATATGTACGATAACTTTCACCATTTGTTTTGCTATCTCGAGCTGAGAATTGTAGTTATATCTATGAGAGTCTCCGGAGAAAATGCTCACAAACCAGATTGGCCAATGTCTCGTAACGCAATCAAACTAAAACGCTCTTTGTATATCGAACACCATTATTTTTTATATTAAGTTGCTTATTTAAGTAAAACATAAATTAGAAAAATATACGCACTATAATTAAAAAAATAAACATAATAAATATATGCACCCGTAAATTTGAAGAAAATGAAATTTAATTACTTAATTATTTACTTAATTAATTACCATTAAGTTACTTAATTATTTGCCATTTTCAAGATGGTGAAGAAAGATAGCGTTTAATACGGTAGAATAAAATATTTTATGTTACTTAAATATTATAAATATACTATAAACTTCAATTTATAAATGTATGTTATAAACTTCGGATGTGTGTTTGCATTTGTAATGTTCGATGTGTTTTCTTTATCAACAGGTTGGAGATCTTTTAGTGGCTATGCTGGGAAATCCCGTCTCAATGATGTCAGCGATCTCAGGTGCATGGTATTGGAGTGACAAAATGTGTCTGTGGTATATCGTTATTTAATATATAAGTAGATGATAGAGAACTGTTAGGATGTTTATAAAAAAACAAAAAAAAAACATACAAAACGCTTAAAATCTTTGTCTCTCATAATGAAAACTGATTCACGCAAAATATATATATGTCTTGGAAATTGGAATTTTGTGTCGTATTTTTTTTGAAAAAAAAAAAAAAAAAAAAATAGCGCGTAAAACCGGTTACTGCGCACCGACTGAATGAAATTTATTTTAAAAACACCCGGGACCAAAAAAAAACGATGTATTACATATAAATAATAGTGACAAACTTGTGGAGACATGTATATAAAGTATCTTTTTTAATTAATAATAAACAAAGTGCAAGTCGCGCACATTTGTATAAATATAGTAGGTATGTAAAATCACATAAGGATTTATGTGGAATATTTTACTCAATTCACATCACGCGATTTGTGTTATATATGTATATACTATCTCGTGAAAAAAAAAAACATACCGTGTAATTTTAGGTACGCGTGGTTCATGTCCACCATGGGATTCGCCAGTATCGGAAATTTAACGGTGATGGCAATAGAGAGATATCTACTGGTGAAATTCCCGATGAAATCATTATCGAAGAGGTAAAAACACATCTTTCTCATATACGTATACATTACATATACGTATACACATGCATATGTAATCTCATTACGTACTGATTATATCTCTTGTTTGACAGTACCGAGAAAATTGTTTTTGCCGCATTACGCAGACGTATTAAAGACAGAGAATATGTGTCGTTAATGAAAACAACACACACAGATTTTTTTTTTCACAAAATTTCACTTTCGAACGGAATTCTTTTATGTTTTCGTCGACGCAACTATTACGATATTCAAACGCATGCGCGCGCGTGCGCGTCGAAATGGTTAATTTACGCGCATTCCACGACTTTCCATCGCGCACTTTCATCGCAACCGCGGTCTCCGGGAAGAGCAATGTTACTCATCATGTTCGTCGAGATGGTCATTAACACTTCCCGCGAGGTGTAATTTGCACTGACTTGCGAGTGAATTTTAATTACGTGATTTTATCAGATTTTTTTCTGTCTTTTATATTGCACGGCACGACACGTATCGTATCAGGAATTTTCTTTTTTTTTTTTTTTGTTGTTTTCCATGAGAAAACACATAAAATACATATAAGTCTCGCGCGAGAGCCAATGTTTGAGCAAACGTTACCTTCCGAGAAAATTACGACATTATTGCATTATTACTTTGCCTTTTTCCAAGGACATCATCTTTATGGATTTATATCTTTATAATGTGTTTTTTATCACAGAAAAATGTAGTCGTCCGTCTCGTCTCAAAGTCTCCTTTATTATATTCCATTAATTCGCGCAATTAACGATGGATTAAAGATGAGCTCCTTGTCACATCGATGGGATTCCTCATCGTTTTCGAGACGGTGCCAGTAGTCGAAAGAGAGAACCAAACGGACATTTTTAATCCGCTTTAATAACAAACCCTTTGTTCTGCTAATAATGAAAGTGATAGTAATCGAAAGAACAAAATCAAACGGACTTATAAGCCGCTTAAACTAATAAATCCGTTATTTCACTAATGAGTTAAACATTGTGCTAACGAGTTTCCTGATCCGTTACATCGGCAGTCACGGTAAATGATTACAACGTTACAAAAAACGAGAGAATTCAATGTACAAATTTATTCTTGCGACGTCAAATAAATTGTTTTCTTTTTTCATCGTGTCTCTGCATCGCGAGACTAACACAATCGGCAATTATATACACAATTGCCAACTTTAACCTGAAAATCCATCGCAGAACAAATCGAAAAATTGCTCGCTGTTAATTACAGACGAAACGCAGGATATAAACCGCGAGTTCGTTTTTCTGTATGTCTTGTCAGCAGACGGTAATATTCGCCGAAAAAATATTAATATTCTGTCTGACGTTATCAAATTAAAAAAAAACAAAACAAAACAAAACAAAATTGCATTACGATACTGTGCAACTCTATCTTGAGTTGTCTCCAAACATAAATGTTAACAGATCTCCTGTCCAAAGTAATAATGTTTGTAATAATTTTGTTCCAATTTCCAATGAGTATATAAATCGACCAGTAATTATTATTTGGGAAAATGTCATTATTCGGAATTAGTGATTTAACAGTCATGTCATAATTAAAATTGACCGTCGTTAATATCGATTTACACATTATCGTAAACACGTGCATTATCGCACCGAGTCCTATCTCTCTTTTCTAAGTAAATCAATTTTTCATTGATATTGCATAATCTGTCCCTTTCTCTCTCTCTCTCTCCCGTGTAGCAATGTTATACACACAACATATTTGTATTGGCAAACACATTTTTATGAAATGTGAATTCTTGTGTTTTTTTTAGCACACAAAAATTGAGCGATTTTAGTTTTTTCTTTTCAATTCTATTGTTTGAGTTGACCTTCTTTTGGCGACAAATGCTACGTGTTAATAGTAATGTTAATAGTAATGTTATTCAATAAATTGTGTTCTACGTAAAAAGTCTTAAAATACACCATGTATTCTCGCAAATATACACATATATATTAATTTTAACGTAATTGCATAAGATGCTCTGTCCTATGGTATATATGTTATGGTATATATTATTTAACTCTGTAAATTTTTATAGGGACGCTTATCTAGTAATATTTTTGGTTTGGATATACGCGTTCTGCTTATCAATACCGCCCTTTTTCAACTGGGGGGTATACGGCTTTGAAGCAGGGAACATATCCTGCAGCGTGTCCTGGGAACAACACGATCCGGAAACGCACAACGACACTTATATCGGATTTTTATTCGTTTTTGGGTTCTTCCTTCCCGTCACGCTAATTTCCTTTAGCTACTGCGGCATGATAGGAACTATGAAGTCAATAAGAAAACGGCTTAGTAAGTTTCTGTTAAAACACTTATATCACGTTATTTGCGCACGCAAAATTACGTATATAATTTCATTTATTCGTTTTGCACATTTTTTTTTGTTTTTGTTTGATCAGACTTGAGATGTTGTTAAACAAATCTTGCATTCTGTTTCATATGTGCAAAAATGAATTACTTTTATCTGAATATTTTTCCAATTAATTTGCTATTCTCTCGTTCCAGATTCGACCAACAGACGAGAAACGAAAATCACGCAGATGGTATATCTGATGATCGTCGCTTTTCTAATCGCCTGGACGCCCTATGCCATATTTGCGCTCGCATCTCAGTATTTTTACGTGAGTACCTCTCATTACAAAGAGATTACTGCAAAAGAACTGTGTGCTCCGCGCTGTCGTCAAAGCCAGTTTAATTAAGTTAATTTCCAAATCATATTATTTATTAGCATTTATTCCAAATTTATATTATTTTATAATAAAATATTATTCTTTTACTTCGCAAATTGTTCCACAATTCGTAAGCTTCAGATGTTCCGTGTTATACTCGTGTAAAATAAATAAACGAAAGGTTTATATGTTTGAAGAGCAAACCAATCTCGAGAGCAAAGATTTTAACCTTTTCATGATCGACTGGCCATACATGGGTACATCTGTGAAAATCCTTTGATTGATACGCCAACAACTTCGATTAATTTCACTTCGCTCTTTTGAAAGGAAGATTGCGGAAACCTGCAAAGGAATGACTCGCACGTTTATTTTCAGGTACAGATTTCCAGTTCTGTGGCGGTGCTCCCGGCACTTTTAGCGAAGTCCTCCATCTGCTACAACCCCATCATATACGCGAGCATGAACGCTCAGTTCTCGCGCTTCTGGAAGAACAGGTTTTTCCCGAAAACAACTTCAAAAGTTACCACCAACAACACGGCGGTGATAACGAAAATAGAGATGAAGAGTTTCAACCGGCAACAGCAACAAGCAAAAAAAACAAACGACAGCATCGCATGCGTTTCACTGAAATAAAACGCAACACACAGAAACTCGGCACAAAATATATTACGCATATAATATACAGAGTGTGTAATAGGACAATTAGCGTAATTGAGAAAGAGATTCCTCGTGCAGAAAGTCGAAAATAAAAAACCAAACATTTTTTTTGTGCGTCAAGTTTTAGTTTTTTCGAGAGAGTCGATTTTGAAAAATAGAAAAACTGATATATCACATTCACTTTTTGTTGTGGTCGCTTGATCTTTAACAACCTTGCGTGCCATATATATCGCGAAATGTACATTTTGATAGCAATTATTGTTATATATATATATATGTTATAATACATCTATAAAATATACATATCAGAGAGAGAAATTGTTCGCCGCTTATTTTTTAATTATTAAACTGAAACAGCTCGAATATCTTCTGTGTATTCGCATTTTTTTTTCTTGCGTGCGTTTCCACACGTTCTAAAACCATTCATCACGAAGTTCATCATTAAATTAATTAAATTTTTGAGATAAATCTCTGGTGCGTCTATTAAATATACATATATTGACGGAAACTTCAAACACAAAAATGCGAAACAACATCGCAAAAAAACATACGATGTTTATTAAAGTCATTATATTCTCGATGTCATTTTTTGTCATACGCTTCTTTTTCACATTTGCTCAAAAATACATTCAAAAATAGCTCCGGATTTTTTTCCGCTTCGAAATTACGCGCCCCGCCCCGCGTGTAAAATAAAACTCTGAACTTCTCAGCTGGTAATCCGCGCGTGTAATTTCTCTCGGTGACTTTTCTCCGTCGTCGGCGCGAGTGCCCTTCTGTGCACGAGCAAAGCAACTTATTTCGCTGTAAAGTTTTCGTTGTTATTTGTATTTCTTATTCTCCAATATAATGCGAACACATTTTTGCCACGATATTTTTTCAATATAAATATATTTTACGTTTCGCGAAGTGTGCGCGTTTCTTTTTTTCCCAGACGAAAAGGTGCATTAAAGTCATCTCCGCGGATATTTCAAAGAGAAAGAGATTAACCTTATCTTAAAATTTCCAATAAAACTTTAACCGAGCTAACACGAGCGAGTGTGATAGCTTTTAATGCGGTAATAATGCGGTTATCGCGCAACGGCGAGCTTTCAGCTCGCGACCTCTGAATTTAAACAAAGGATTTTGCGCGTCGACACTCGTTATTTAATTTTTTTAACGTTTCAGAAATTCCCGTCGTTCCGAACGTTCTGTAGCCAGATAAAAAAAAAAAAAAAAAAGTATGTAAGGGATGAACGTTTTAAAAATATAATTCATAAATATTTACGATAATATATATTCATGCAAATGCACGCAACAAAACGGAGAGAGATTTAGATTTAGAACGAGAAAATACAAAATGTACGGACTTTGTACTATTGTGCTTTAGACTGTCGTCTCTGTCGCGAACAAAATTCTCTTTTCCATAACTTGGAATTCACTTTACAGAATTATTAATCCACGTGGAACGAACTCTCGACTTACGCAGAGAAAAGTTTCAAATTTCCCGGAACTCTTGTCGTTACTCGAATTCGATAAAATTTAAAATGTCAATTAGTTCAAATTGCATCGTTATTCGTAAACTACTGTTTTAAATGCGAGGAGAAATTATTCCGGTATTATCTGCTATATGGATTTTCTCGATAAAACTCGTCGCGTTATCTCGCCGCCGAGATGATGCAAGAGGTAATCGTTACGCGACGCTTGGTCGACGTGCCAATGAAAATGCGCGCAATGTGCGCGCCGCGTTTAGACACGTGTGAGAGGAGGAGACGTAAATGCAGGTCCTGCATTGTTGAAACACGATCGAGCGACGATTGCGTCGCATGATCGGGGGAGAGGCGGAATCGCGCATTACGATTCGTAACACGCGCAATTATGCCACATCGGAGAAAGTGAAATCTCGAGGAAAATTTGCAGTTGCCGCGCGGAGCGCCGACGCGTTTACATCGCTGCTCTCCGCAAATTCCTATTTACATTCTTCTGGACGGGCTTGTCTTTTCGCGATGAGAAGCCTCACAATTTTCGTTTAAAATCTTTTACCGATAATTATTCGAATTAATGATCATTTTAATTAGAGTTAACAGGCGTTGACTTTAATCACGTCTCCCTGAAAAAAATGAAGAGAAAACAGTTTTATTGACAATATATCGACTCGAGATCGACAGATTTTTTTCTCTTCAATTATCAGTGTCTTCCGACAAGATTTTTCCTCTTTTTCTCTCGCAGCTTTTCATTGTTTGAAATTGTGAAAAAAGTGACGATATAAGCAAAAACAACGCCGACGGCGTTCATTCGCAACGGTTTTGCTTGATTATAAAAAAAAAAAAAAAAACAGTATAAAATGTATCGGAGCTGCAATCTCTACTTTCAATATTAGTTATTGCACTCGGCCGAGCTGCATTGTTGCAAATAATTAATGTTTCTTTTTTCTCGACGCGGTGGTTAATTGCCGCTGCGACAATAGCATAATTAACAATGTTCTACGGTATAATTATATCAAATAACGATTGCAGAAATGCACAATGAGAAATATGTTTCATGTGTTTACTTTCTGAGAATGGTAATATTGGTCTCTCCTCTTTCTCTCTCTCTCTCTCTCTGTTTGTTTCTCTGTTAATTTATTCCCCGCAACGTAATTTGATTTCGGAAACAAATGCCACATATATTCCGGCGTGGAACATTTGCGCGGTTTTCTCTTTTAGATTTATTTGAAACGTTCACGACATCTTTAAGTCCACGAATCTCTCGACGCGTTTTCGTCACACATCTTTCGCGCGTATATTGCAGAATATTCAGATCTCACGGGATGATTAGTTTCGTAATTCAATCTGTGTTTATTTTCTTCGTCTTTAAACGCTTTTTCGAACGCGGCGAGTGATGCTTCTGCCCCCGCAGACGGTTATTTCTAATTGACTCTCTCTCTCTTTCGTCAAGTCCGTCTCCAATTTCGAACAAATCGATCACGTTTCCCAACTTTTGATTGAAAAGTGAAAAGTGCAACTTTCTTCTC
Organism: Pseudomyrmex dendroicus; assembly: GCA_014825645.1. Classification (NCBI taxonomy): domain Eukaryota; kingdom Metazoa; phylum Arthropoda; class Insecta; order Hymenoptera; family Formicidae; genus Pseudomyrmex; species Pseudomyrmex dendroicus. Next base: position 186 of record QVNZ01024725.1, on the reverse strand, counting down.
ACGTTAGTTTATTTTTCTTCTCCGTGTTATTTCAAAACGCGAGATGCAAACGTAATTAAATGTAACGTATATTGAAAAAGCGCCGTAATATTTAAACCAAAAGTATATTGTTAAATCATAAATTATTTTGACGTAACTCGGTTTAGTCAATTACGAACGTTTTTATCTCGCTGTTACGTTTTTTCA